>JAFBJY010000446.1:0-144789 GCA_016801885.1 Toxotes chatareus | reverse complement strand
TTTGAAGTTACACTGAAAAAATGGAGCCATATGGGAAAAATAAAGTGTAAACAGTTATAATTGTTTTGTACTGTAGAGAGAACAGCAGTCGTCTCTGCCTCTTTCCATGGTGCTGACTGAGAGCTTGTTAATGCTTCAAGTAGTCAAAGTAGCAACTCTCATAAACCTTCAAATTATTATTTTTTAAACTAATTGTCTTCATCCTGTGTTGCAAATAATATGTGTGAACTTCATTATGGAGGCTAATGGGCTCATTATTGGCTAATTGCAGCAGGTTACTGCCATCAAGCCTGGAGGACACTTTATGCTACTTCCAACAGGATTTCAGCAGATATATTAACATGAATGTTGTACACACTCCTTCTATCTGTTAGTAGTTGTGTACAGTTCAGCTGCTGCTGTTCTTGGTGCTGCTGAGTGGAAAAGCACTTTTATTTGTGGAGCATCTATCAAATCAGTCCAGAGTGAGTCCTCAGGGTCTAAAAGATCTCACAGCTTCTTCTCTCAGTCAACACAGCCTCAGATTCACCAACATTAGCTTGACACACTGACATCCAAAGGTTTGCTGGAGGACAGAAACACTGTGGGCTGGAAATGAATTATGAAACAAGGCTCTAAGTGAAGTTCTTTGTTCTTTCTATCCTGTGACAGTGGAAATAAAAAGTTGTGTTGAGTAAATGTCCATCATTTACACTTACTGTGTTGGACAGTAAATAATAATAATAATGTTTCTTCTGTAGATGTTCTCACTGCAGCTCGAGGGAAGAATAAAAAGTAAAGAAACAGCTTCAGTGGCTCTGACAGAACTAAGTGGAATAAATCTGCTGTCACACTTGTTTGCACACAGATAACTGGCTTGTTTAGAATGTGTGTTTAGAATTATAAAGGCAGATACTTGAGTCTGACTCATGTTGTTTCCTGCATTAATCAGATCATCTTCTGTCTTAAGGAAAATAAACTTGCACGCATGTATTTAAACTGCACATGGTCAGTGTCAGTGAACATCTCACAGCTTTAATATATGATTAAAGAACTTTTTTTTTCCTCTGGACATTAGACAGTGTCCACTGTGACTGTCCACCTGAGTATGGATGTTTAACGGTGCAGAGACAGAATAACAGAGACAAACTGCTGGCTAAGGGACAGAGGACTCACACAGACACAGTCTCTTCCTCTCTGGATAACAGTTCCGGTAGGGGTCGCTAATGTCCGTGTGAAAGCAGCAGAAGAAGCAGCGACAGAGTCTCCAGCTCTTGTGTTCATCAGCAGCGTTCACACTGGGATTTCTTCCTCCGCTCGGCTTCATCTGCAGCGCTTTCTCTTCTGGAAATGAACCGCTGGACACGGAGCTTCGTCGGGAAGAGCGCGGAGCTTTTGCACCTGACTAAAGGACACCATGCTTTACTTCTGGATACACACCGTGTGGATCCCCGCCGTCGCTTTCCTCTTTGGATTTCAAGGCAAAGGATCGTTTCACTCTTTTCATTTCATGTCCTGGCGTTTTCCACTAGGAAACACCGGAGCTGAGAGGGAAATTCCAGCTACCGTGGATGTTTATTGTGCGTGTGTCCGTCTGATGCTGACTCGAGTTGTGAAGGTCTGTGAAGTGACGTCCCTTCCTGAAAACACCTGACATGACAGAGAGGTCTGCGCTCCTCACGGCGAAGCCTCTGACTTTCTGCTGCTTCCTGTTACAGCAGAGCTCTGTTTGCTCTAAATGAAGTTAGTGATGAGTGGAGCTGAGCTGAGCTGACAGCAGTCTTCATGTACAGTAGCAGTGTGTGACACAGAGAGCAGAGCAGCCTCAGAGGCTGATGGTACAGCTGACAGCTTCAGTACAGTCTCCTCTCAGCACAGAAACATGTGGAGCCTGTTGGACTGTCTCCACTGCTGGACTTATTTCTGAGAGCTGGTCTCTCTGATGAAATGTGTGTGTGTGACATTTGTATTAGGCCGTATGCAAGTTAGCTTGTGTGTATTGTTAAATAGCTGTAAATACCAAACCTAACCACAGAGTGGACTCTGGATACAAACCCCAGTCTCCCACCTCCACTGCTGTTAATAAACTTCATTACCTCATTCATTCAGAAAATCTGTTTCCTCTGAACATCATCCAGCCACATTATGTTTCACACATAATGGATTTGCTTTTCCACACTTTACTACAGTTTAGTGTATTTAGTGTATGTGGTTGTAGTGAGCGAGGGAGTGAGAGAATGAATAGAGGAAGACAGATGGATCAACACGGTGAACAAAACATACAGGTGTACAATGACAGTGTTGTGGTAAAGCTGAGTTACAATCCAATATCATAATACAGAGAAGGAATATATACTTCATTAAAATGAGCAGTGAAAGAGCACAGACGAGTCACATCAATTCACTGAACTCCTCCTGTCACAGTCACAGAATAATGATCACATTACTATAGAAACTTCTGGATAAATGATGGAACAGTTCCTCATTTTGTCTGACCAACAAGAAAATGTGTTTTTCTTTGAATCATGAAAATCTTTAAAACAAGTTTTGTAAGAAGAAAAGTCAAAAATGACAGAAGACATTTTCTCCTCTCTCTTCAAAAACTTTCAGGAGTCATCATGAAGAAATAAAGTTACCACAACACCTCAGACCCACGGCGCAGGTGGCAGGGACTCCAGCTCATCACAGACTACAGAGAGAAAAACTTGTCTCCAACTACACCACACTCCCTGATGAGCTCAACGAGTTTTATGATCGCTTTGACGGTGCCAACACCGACCAACCGAGAGGAGCTGTGGCCACAGAGGGGACACAGGACACACTGCTCTCTGTGACATCAGTGGAGGTGCAGGCTGCTCTACAGAAAACACACCCACGGAAAGCAGCGGCCCAGACCAAAGATTTACCAATGACCCTATGTATGTACAGAAAAGGTTCCAAATAAGTTACAATGATTGGTAATAACTTCCAATTGTCAATGTATATATCACCATAAACGCAAAACTTTCATTTTGGTTTCAAAGGGAAAATATTGTTTAGGATGTAGAGAACTTGACTGGGGCCACAAGAGACAAGGAGGCGTGGCTTCCAAAACCACAGTGCAAGCTTTCCAAACAAATATACCAGCTTCCTTATACTAAACTGGGAAGGTGAGTGGCCTGGAAATGTGACATCTAAAATCAATATACTCCTCGTTCTAACAAATAGTGTTTTCCATTGTGGAGGTGTACTCACATTAAGCCATGCTGTGAACAGCCACTATCACTAAAGCTGTGCTGGAACGCTGCAAGTGTTTCTTCCACTTTACTGCACAGCAAACTGATTTGTTCATCTGAACCACTAATAAAGTGATGCTAACTCACTGAGAAACACATTTTATTTTCTTACAACCTTTTCATAGTTTAAAAGAAGCAGCAAAAAGTTTGCTTTGCATTAGTAGTAACATAACAGCTGTGATGTGGCTGACAATGATCAGTAAACAGTGAAATAAGGCTGATATCTGAACAGAGGAGTGAAAGTAAACCTCAGATCACAGAGGTTCAGGTAGAAGAATACCAGGTAAAAATACCTGGAAGATAGAAACTTGATCTACTCAGACTGTTGAAGCCTCATGTTTGCTTCTTTTCAACTCTGGAAGTCAACTTTTCCACAGGACAGGGACTGTGGATTTTATGCTCTATCATTTACATTAGAATTACTTTAGATCTTGTTGCAGACAGTACAGACTTCCTAGAAATCCTTTCCTTTAACACAAACTACAGTGCATCACACCAAAAAAAAAGTGAAGAAGTTGAGCAACCATGAGAATATCTCACAGTCATGATCAGCATTAAAAAAAACTCAATATTGTCCATGAATGATAAGCACACAATCAAACCACTGGGCTTATAAAAACATTAAACATATCATTTGGACAAAACATTTCAAGACATTAACTTCTAAACTAGACACTGACATGAACTACTAACATGTACTGACTTACTGAAAACCTTGGAGGTGATCTGGACTTTCCTGTAGTTTCCTCTTGTCCTTGTAACAGCAGTAGCTCCTCCCTTCCTTGTCAATAATTGTGCAGAAATATCTGAGTGCTTCTTTCTTCCTAAATCATGAGCAAGTCCTGTCCAGTCCAACTGTTTCTGCTCCTGTTTGACTTCTGAACTTGTCTCTGGCTGTGTGTCCACTTACTGCAGCCTGTGACATCAGACTGTAGAATGTTGATACATCAAAGGCATCAAAGGACAAACACACACACACACACACACACACACACACACACACACACACACACACACACACACACACACACATAAACACACACAAACACACACATAAACACACACAAACACACACACACACAGTGTAAGACAGTCCGATCTTAAGGAGATCATGCCGGCTGTAAATGTTAAAACGTACACAAAACAAGAAATGTCATGTACAAAAACATAGCCATACATGGCATCGACCAGGGATACACTGAGCCACTGCAACTGTGCGCGCCGCCATCTTACTCGCCATCCTACCTGTTACACTGTTATAAAATTTTACATTGCATCCCCTGGCCATAACCTAGTCCAGAGCTCATCTATGAACATCATTATTTATTGGATATAGGGGAGAGTGGGGTGATTTGTGCCGCGGGTAAGTTGTGCCACCCCCTGTTTCTCGGGAACCATAAAAGAAATTAGTCATGTGACCACAGATTTTTGAGGAGTCAGGCCTTTTACTTATCCTGTAAAGAAGAGAGCATCATTGCATGAGAATTAAGCATATTTAAGACAAAAAAAGAAGAAAAAAAATGTTTTTTGCCCTTCAAAGTAAAATTTTTGTGATCAAGGTTTTTTTTATTGTTGTATCTGAACTGTAACAGACAAGTCTGAAAACATTTCACACATGTTGTAGTGCTTTGGTAAGCTACACTATGAGTCTATACAGCTAGCATGATGTTAGCTTAAAACTGCTGGATGATGCATTTTTTTCCAAAATGTTGGGGTTGGGGTGATTTGTGCAAAAGCCTGGGTTAAGTTGTGCCAGTGGCACAACTCACCCCCAATATGTTAAACATATCATTTTATTGTAATTGTACATTGTATTCTTACATTTCATCTCTTAAACTATATGTCACATAGTTTCATCACTTAAACTATGTGACAATCTTAATTTTAGGCCGAAAAGAGAGTTAGACCATCATGCCACAAAGTTATAAGAGGATGACAGACAGGGCTTCCACCCCTCTAGAGGACATGGACAGTGCAGTGAAAGAGGTGGAGAAGGGGGAGTCCATTGGTCAGGTGGCAAGGCAGATGAACATATGTAGGATTACATTAAAATGATACATGGAGAAGAAAAAAATAGATGGAAAAGAAATAAGGCCAGGATATAAAAGAACAGGATTTGCCAATCAAGTCTTTGATGAACATATGGAGAAAGAGCTGGCAGAACATATAAAGGCACTAGCAACAATGTTTTAAGTCCCATTAAATGCCGTGAACTGGCTTTTGAGTATGCACGAAGAAATGAGATCAATATCCCTGCCAGCTGGATTAGAGAGTTAAAAGCAGGTTTGGTTAAGTGTGCATTTATTAAGAAAAGGAAATAGGAACATTAATAATTATTTCCCAGGAAATGCTTATTACCAGTTATTACCGTGCAGATAGTTCACAGAGAAGCAAAACTGGGTTCTTATTAAGAGCATATAGCTTCAACTTATGTAAATCTGAATGTAAACGGCAATCGCTCAAAAAGTAAAATATTGGCCATTAATGTTGTAAAATAACTTTAAATAAACCTTAAATGAGTAATTTTGTGTTGAATGTGTCTAGCTTTTATATAGCATTACAGTTTCTGAGATTAAAATATACTGTTTTACTTGAATAATTAATGGCACAATTTATTCCCACTGTATGCTCTCCAAAGGTACAACTTACCCCTTTTGACCGGGGCAAGTTGTACCACGAGACCACTTTTTTTCAGAAAGCTATATTTCTTAAATACTATATTTCAGTTCCAAAGTCATTGTTCCCATAGATGCACCACATCCTGAAATATATGTACATATTTAAATTGGAAGTGTTACTGTTATGGCCTAGCTTTAAAGTCACTTTAAGTAAAAACTGGCACAACTCTCCCCTATCCTGTGTCACCTTTGTTGCCATTTTACACAGTGCACAGCCTCCATTAAATTCTTTTACAGCGTATTTCCTGATAATCAATGTTTAGCCAAGCCATATAAATAATAAACATTTGATATATGTTTTCTACATTAGTAATTAAATTTACACAGAATTTAACGTTATTTTAGAAATAAATTAATTTAAGCAACAAAAAAGAGTCGGCTCTTTTTAGTGAGCCGAACAATAAGAACCGGCTCTCTTAAAAGAGTCCGAAGTCCCATCAGTGTATCCCGCGGTTGCTGAAGGTTTACTTTCACTTTGACCAACGTTTGTGGCGCGAATGATTTTCTCTGTCTGAAGGTAAATGTCTGCACTTTTAATGTTTTACTTGTCAACACTTCCTGTAGTTACCTGAATTATCGTTCGAGTTTTTTGGATGATGTTCCGTTTTTTTATTCTGCGATGTGGTATTTAGTTGTGTAGACTCTGAGTTGTCACTGAAAAGTCGGGATGAGGCAGGAAGAGCGCCGTTATTCTGACATGGCGACGCGCAGAGACGCAGCGGTTTGTGTCTCTTCATTCATTCATTATCCGCCAAGCGGTGGAGTCAGAGTAGAAGATGAGTGAGCTGATGGTCAGTAGCTGAACACGGAGCCTTTGTTAGTCTGTGGCTCCACTTACTGCTGACTGAAGGCAGCTTTTCCTGCCTGAATCAGCCTGTGGAGGAGGCGGACCTGAGCCGCTGCTCTCCGCAGTCTGAGCCGCTAAATGCGGTCTGAGCTCGGCCGGACAGCGGCTGGAGAACAGCTCTGACTTTCTCTGTCATTAGATGAACTCTACGGGACTGAGCTCAGAGGGACTGACAGGGTTTTTCAGGCTCTATGTGATTTTCAGAGAGACAGTTAACACTCCATCCACAGAGTCAGAGGCCTCCTGGTCCTATCAGGACAAACTCTACCTGATGAATTAGATGATAAAGACCCAAATCCATAAATACTCTCACAATAAAGCATCTCAGCGGCTCTGATAGGTGATTATATCTCTGTGGCTGGTCACAGTACAAACAGAGAAACTGTCTGTCAGGACATATTTGCTGTTTTTTATTGATGTCTATCTGTGTCTCAGCTTTTTGCTTTGGTTTGGTTTGTTGTTGCTGCTTCATATTGTTCAGACATTAAAATTAGAAAAGGCAGGGAAGTGCCAGGGCCCCCAACTAAAAGGGCCCCTGGAATAATATTGAGGTGAAGTGAACTGAGTCTCAGTTGTTTTGTGTGGAATAATCACCTGCAGCTTGTTTCATCAAGTCATTTTCTACAGAAACACTGCAGACAAACAGATTGTCAGATAAAATCAGTGGATCTCAGTCCATCTGTGTGTCAGTGAATGGAAATGGTCGCCTCTGAATCGTGTGTGAAAGACATGAAAGGATTTTAACCACGTGACTCTGAATAAGACACTTCAAAACTTCTACCAGTATGTCTCCTGTCCAAAAAGGTGGGAAAAGACACTGGACCTGTGCTATGGGTCGATACAGGGGGTCTATAAATCTCTTCCTCTCCCTCCTTTGGGCTCCTCTGATCACAGCTGTGTGCATTTGCTGCCCACATATAAAACTGTTTTAAAGAGGGAGAAGAAAAAGATCAGGGACATAAAGGTCTGGACAGATGAGACGGTACTCTGCTTCCAGGGACTTTTAACTGCACGGATTGGGATGTTTTCACACAGTCCTGTGGGGATGATTTGGACTCATTGGTGGACATAACATGCTCATACATGGTCTTTTGCAGGGATATGATCATTCCCTGTAAACCTGTTAAAATATTTCCCAACAACAAACCATGATTTACCAAATCAGTCAAAGCAGGATTACAAACCAGAACTGGAAAACAAGATGGCAGCGAACTTGGTTCAGCCTGGTCAAGCATGAAAACTACTGCAGGCCTTCAGAGCACAGAGCTCAGTACTGGTGTCTTTTTAGATGGTTGGAACTCGGACACAGAGCTGGCTAATGCTCTGAATTGTTAACATGTCCCTAAGCTCTGGAAAGATGCTGTGGTTTCTGTCCCAAAACACTGAATGATGTTAGAGCAGTCGCTCTGACTTCAATTTGAATGAAAACTTTTGAGAAACTGGTCAGATCTGAGATCCTGAAGCAAACTGAACATGCACTGGATCCTCTGCAGTTTGCATACAGGCCTCACAGAGGAGTGGAGGATGCTACAGTGACTCTGATCAACATGCTTTTAAAACATTCATTCATTCATTTTCTACCGCTTAATCCCCTGTCAGGGTCACGGGGGAGCTGGAGCCTATCCCAGCTATCCCCACCTCTCGCCTATGGGCCAGCCAGTCAGTCGCCAGTCAATCGCAGGACAGACAACCACACGCACACACTCACACCTACGGGCAATTTAGAGTGGCCAATTAATCTAACCCATGCATGTTTTTGGGATTGTGGGAGGAATATCCGGAAAGAACCCCACGCAGGCACATGGAGGGAGGAACATGCAAACTCCACACAGAAGGGCCCAGACCTCACATTTGAATTGAAAGGCTCCTTCAACAGTTTGATTTAAATAATCTGGTGGGTTGGAGGAAGTCCTCAGACTAAATAGTTAAGTGGTCTAGTCGTCTGCTTGGTGAGTCCCAGCCAAGCCCACCGGCCCCTGTACAGCAGACAGGTACAGAGGACAGCTACCTCCATTTTAAATGATGACTCCACCCTTTGCACTGCCACTTTCTGCTTCTTCCCTCTGGACAGAGATTTATTGTCCCAAGATGTAAAACAATCTTGCAAAAAAAATCTACCTATGGGTACAAATAAAGTAACCTGAACCTGAATCTGAGGATGATTTCAGTTGATGTGCAGATGAATGATTTGTGTTTTCTCTCCACATGAAGGTAGAAAGTGTGTGTGAGCTGATGTGGATGTGAATTCAGCATCATGAATCAGTGTGAGGACAGAGAGGAGGGAGCCCCTCCCCCTAAAAGCAGTCTGTGTGGGGACCATGAGATCCAGACCAAAGCTCAGAGGTGAGATGAGGATCTCTAACTGTCCATGACTCTTCTCCATGTCAGAGCTCAACACTCACATCACTGCACCATCATTATTCACACTCAAAGCTCTGTGTGTGTTGTGTTGAAGGCCAGAGCAGCAGCACACACCAGACTCTGCTGGACCTGGACCTGAACATGGACCTGAGCCCAGCTGTGTGTCCATGAAGAGTGACAGGTCAAAGGGTGGTCTCATTCATTTCGAAGGACAGCCTCCCTCTGCTGCAAAGAAGTAAGCTGCAGCTGACTACATGTTTTCTTCTTTACTATGAGAACACTGTATGAATAATAGATATGTTGTCCCTGTCCCGTGTCCCTGATGGTCTTAATCTCTGTGTCCACCAGGATCCATCAGAGACCAGACCTCCCTGTACCTGAGCCCAGCTGTGTGTCCATGAAGAGTGACAGGTCAAAGGGTGGTCTCATTAATTTCAAAGGACAGCCTCCCTCTGCTGCAAAGAAGTGAGCTGCAGCTGAGTTTAAAATGTATCAGACAGCTGTCCTGTATAACTGGTCTTCTATGAAAGATGAAGTGATTGTGTTTTGTCTCCAGGCTTCATGAATGACACAGTATATGAACATGATCAGGCTGAAATACAGGCTTTAGTGGCAAAGTTGATGTTTCTCTTTTCAAGAAAAGCACTTCTTATGTTCTTATATGTGTCATTCAGATCAGAACTAAAACTCCCTGTAACTCAGCATCTATCCAGTTCCAGTGTTTGTGTTAGTGTCCTGTAGCAGAGGTGAGACTTCTGTCAAACCCAGTGTGAGTCCTTAAAACTCATCATTTAAAAGGTGGACTTGTTGTGATGACTCTAGATCATGAGGTACAGAACTGATTGCTTGTTTCCTCTCATTGAGAATGTCACAGCACAGTAGTGTTTGCTTTAATCAGGACAGTCAGCACAGAACATAAAAGCAGCTGTTGTTTGTGTACAAAGCATAAAACGCTCACAGATGCTGCAAACATAATGTGAGCTAATTCTTCATGATTCCTCCACAGAGTGGACCAGGAGAGCTCAGAGGTTCCCAGTGCTCAGTCTGCCCAGCAGCATCAAACACACCTGGACTCCATATTTATGGTCTGTACATGGACAACAACTACTTTGACATCTGTTGTGTTGACAATAATGTCCATGCTGCACTTTTAGGACCAGTGGATTGTCAGTGTGTCCAACATGGATCTGATGTTTGGCTCCATGGTTTTACTTTGATTGTGTCATTCATATAGTTTTCTGTTCCAGCTGCTGGAGGAGAACATTGTCATTTTTATGAAGAAGGAGCTGAAGAAGATCCAGAAGGTTGTGAGTCCAGATTACCCACAATGCTCAGAGAGTCAGAGGGAGGATGAGGAGGTGTTGGACGGTGAGGATGAAGAGCAGAGGAGGAGCAGCAGAGAGGCTTTTGTGAAGATCACAGTAAACGCCCTGAGGAGAATGAAGCAGGAGGAGCTGGCTGACTGTCTGCACAGCAGTAAGAGGATTTCTCTAAAGATTCAACATGATGGACAAATGGGACATTTACTATCGTCTCAAGACATGGAGGGAAATATGTTCATGTGTGTTCTTTAGGGGGATGAACATGTCATGTTTTCTTTATGAATCAGTCATTGATGTTTCTTGTTTGTTCATTCAGGACATGATGCTGCAGTTTGTCAACGTAAACTTAAACCTACTCTGAAGAAGAAGTTCCAGTGTGTGTTTGGGGATCTCTAAAGCAGGAAACCCAACCCTTCTGAATCAGATCTACACAGAGCTCTACATCACAGAGGGAGGGACTGGAGAGGTCAATGATGAACATGAGGTCAGACAGATTGAAACAGCATCCAGGAAACCAGCCAAACCAGAAACAAGCATCAGACTAGAAGACATCTTTAAAACCTCACCTGGAAGAGATGGACCAATCAGAACAGTGGTGACAAAGGGAGTGGCTGGCATTGGGAAAACAGTCTTAACACAGAAGTTGACTCTGGACTGGGCTGAAGACAAAGCCAACCAGGACATACACTTCACATTTCCATTCACGTTTAGAGAGCTGAATGTGCTGAAAGAGAAAAAGTTCAGCTTGGTGGAACTTGTTCATCAGTTCTTTACTGAAACCAAAGAAGCAGGACTCTGCAGGTTTGAAGAGGTCCAGGTTCTGTTCATCTTTGACGGTCTGGATGAGTGTCGACTTCCTCTGGACTTCCACAACACTGAGATCCTGACTGATGTTACAGAGTCCACCTCAGTGGATGTGCTGCTGACAAACCTCATCAGGGGAAACTGCTTCCCTCTGCTCGCCTCTGGATAACCACACGACCTGCAGCAGCCAATCAGATCCCTCCTGAGTGTGTTGACATGGTGACAGAGGTCAGAGGGTTCACTGACCCACAGAAGGAGGAGTACTTCAGGAAGAGGTTCAGAGATGAGGAGCAGGTCAGAAGGATCATCTCCCACATCAAGACTTCACGAAGCCTCCACATCATGTGCCACATCCCGGTCTTCTGCTGGATCACTGCTACAGTTCTGGAGGATGTGTTGAAAACCAGAGAGGGAGGAGGGCTGCCCAAGACCCTGACTGAGATGTACATCCACTTCCTGGTGGTTCAGTCCAAACTGAAGAATGTTAAGTATGATGGAAGAGCTGAGACAGATCCACACTGGAGTCCAGAGACCAGGAAGATAATTGAGTCTCTGGGAAAACTGGCTTTTGAGCAGCTGCAGAAAGGAAACCTGATCTTCTATGAATCAGACCTGACAGAGTGTGGCATCGATATCAGAGCAGCCTCAGTGTACTCAGGAGTGTTCACACAGGTCTTTAAAGAGGAGAGAGGACTGTACCAGGACAAGGTGTTCTGCTTCGTCCATCTGAGTCTTCAGGAGTTTTTGGCTGCTCTTTATGTCCATCTGACCTTCATCAACTCTGGAGTCAATCTGCTGTTAAAAAAGAAATCATCTTCTCAAAGACTCAAAATAATAACAGGTAAATTTGCAGCCTTCTACCAGAGGGCTGTGGACAAGGCTTTACAGAGTCCAAATGGACACCTGGACTTGTTCCTCCGCTTCCTCCTGGGTCTTTCACTGCAGATCAGTCAGAGTCTCCTACGAGGTCTGCTGACACAGACAGGAAGTGGCTCACAGACCAATCAGGAAACAGTCCAGTACATCAAGAAGAAGATTGAAGAGACTCCCTCTGCAGAGCAAAGCATCAACCTGTTCCACTGTCTGAATGAACTGAATGATCGTTCTCTAGTGGAGCAGATCCAACAGTCCCTGTTGGATTTCTTCATCATTATATAAAGACTCTGCTATTTTATTCAGCAGGAAGGAAAATAAATTCCTCTCTTCTTTAATTCTTTATAATCATCTCTGAGCTTCATCACATTGAATCTGAATTAAAATAATGGATCCTACATTAAAGAGCCAAGTCTCAGCTTTAATTTGAGCAGGTTGACATCAGTATAGAATGAACTGTGTGGGAGATTCAGCTCTTTTAGTGGTTCAAAAGTAACTGGACAAATACACATGAAGTCAAACAAACTCATTCATTCATTGCCAGGGTCGCGCTGGAGCTGGAGCGTATCCCTGCTGACTATGAGCGAGAGGCGGGGTACACCCTGGACTGATCGCCAGTCAATCACAGGGCTGACACACACACTGACAGACAACCACACACGTACACACTCACACCTACGGGCAATTTAGAGTAGCCAATTAACCTAACCCATGCATGTTTTTGGTATTGTGGGAGGAAGCCAGAGTACCGACACAGGCACAAGGAGAACATGCAGCCCAGACCGGGGTTCAAACCTGGAACCCTCTTGCTGTGCTAAGCACTGCACCACCGTGCCACTTGTGAAACAAACTCATCAGATTTAATATTTAGTGTAAAACCCTTTGCAGTCATTGACTGTAGTATCCATTATTATATTTTAAAGTCAATGTGCTGAGAGTCTGAAGAACATAACAAGTCTAACTGTCCAAATACTTACGGCCTTGACTGTACTTGTCTGTTTATTACTGATTGTGTCATATTTAACTGTCATATCTTCAACTTGTGTCTCTGTTTTAGAATAAAACAGAAAGGATTTGAATCAGAGCCAATTTAAGATGATCATCAATGTAGAAACTCCTCATTGGTTAGCAGGTGGATAAAGAGCTGATATTTCTGCTTCACTCAAGAAATCTGTGTTTGATGTTTGGCCCAGTTTTCAAATGCAGGTCTGTTAGTTTGCTGTGAGCTGCAGAGCAAACTGAGAGTTTTGTTCCTTTGATTGTCCTTTCAACACAAATGTTATTTGACTTTTTCTTCATTGTTTCCTCTTCAGACTGAGCAGCTGTAACCTCTCAGAGAGAAGCTGTGAAGCTCTGTCCTCAGTTCTCAGCTCCCAGTCCTCTAGTCTGAGACACCTGGACCTGAGTAACAATGACCTGCAGGATTCAGGGGTGAAGCTTCTGTCTGCTGGACTGAAGAGTCCACACTGTACCCTGGAGACTCTCAGGTCAGGATCCATCAACCTGTTTAGCTGATGATTTGCTCATATCTGATTTACATCAGTGGATAAACAGCCAACTTCTGTAGGATTGTTCAAAGTAAAGTTTACTAAAGTTTAGCAGAACTTTTTAGACTTACACAACAGTTATTCATCTTTTTCTCTTATTTTTTAATGGACCAGAACCAAAAACAAAAATATGAACAGAAAAAGAACAACAATACAGAGCAGCAGGTGTTGACAGAGGGTTCCTGTGTGATGTTGTGTGTGTCTGCAGGCTGTCAGGATGTCTGATCACAGAGGAAGGCTGTGCTTCTCTGGCCTCAGCTCTGAGCTCCAACCCCTCCCATCTGAGAGAGCTGGACCTGAGCTACAATCATCCAGGAGACTCAGGAGTGAAGCTGCTGTCTGCTGGACTGAAGGATCCACACTGGAGACTGGACACCCTCAGGTATGGAGAGGCCTGCTGCAGCCACAGACAGTGTGTGATAGAGGAGGAAGAGCTGGAAACATTTAGTGTGTCACAGCTGATAACAGATCTCTACAGAAGTGCTTTGAATTCAACAGCAACACAAAGAGGGGTTTTCTCTAATTCTGCCTTCAGTATCTCATCATGACTCACTGTGTCATATTTAAGAGAAAATATGTGCCAATCATTAAATCAGGTGTGGTCAGCTGTTTTCTGTGACCTGAGCAGGACTTTCTCAGACTGGATTTCATGCTGCATCAGCACAAAGCCAGCGTGGAAACATTTGAGCTGCAGCTGCTTGAACTGCTCCTGAACCAACAGAGCCACTTTGAGCACTCAGAGTGCTTTCACCACAACTACCCCAAAGACTTTAGATACCTGTTCAGTACTGACACACTAATAATAACATCCCAACAATAATAAGAGCATCTACACTGCTCAGAGACATTCATCTGCCAGTGTCTCAAACGAAGGAGGAAATGAAATCAGGTCTCTGATCATGTCTCTGTCTTCTAAAATATCCATGATCAATAATCAGCTGAACCTCTCTGAGATCCTGATCTTGTCATTGTGAGATCTTTTGTTGTGTCTGACACCAAAAGTGATATCAAATGGAGAAGACAAATGATGAAATCTTTCCTCCATGTCACCTCCCTGTATAATTCCAAGATAAGGACTCCAGGTCCTTTGTCTCTTTGCTGACTGAACAGAATAATCAAACCATCTGTGTATGAGAGCCATGTAATGTCCATGTTTGCATGCTGAAAGAGAACATGCTGGTCTGACCCCTGTCCTTCTTTCAGGGTGAAGCCTGGTGGAGTCCGATGGTTGAGACCAGGTCTGAGGAAGTGTAAGTGTGGTTTTCATTTGATTCCTGAAAACAAAGCAGCTCACATTCAACCATCTTCAAAGTGTCAATCAATGATCAGGTGATAGATCAATAACTGCAGCTGTGTTGTGTCTTCTTCTCTCCATCAGATTTCTGTGAACTCACCATCGACACAAACACAGTAAACAGAGAGATCAAACTGTCTGACAACAACAGGAAGATGACACGTGTGGAGGAAGATCAATCATATCCTGATCATCCAGACAGATTTGACCAGTGTCCTCAGCTGCTGTGTAGAAATGGTCTGACTGGTCGCTGTTACTGGGAGGTCGAGTGGAGAGGAAGGGTTTATATATCAGTGAGTTACAGAGGAATCAGAAGGAAAGGAGACAGAGAAAACTGTTTGTTTGGATGGAACAATCAGTCCTGGAGTCTGAGCTGCTCTGATGGTGGTTACTCTGTTTGGCACAATAACACAGAGCGACACATGTCTCCTCCTCCTCTTCATCATCTTTCTCTGTCTCTGACAGAGTAGCAGTGTATGTGGACTGTCCTGCTGGCTCTCTGTCCTTCTACAGAGTCTCCTCTGACTCTCTGATCCACCTCTACACCTTCAACACCACATTCACTGAACCTCTGTATCCTGGGTTCAGGTTCTGGTGGTCTGGTTCCTCAGTGTCTCTGTGCAAAGTTTAGCAGAGAGAGTCTCCTCCTGAGTAGTGCTTCTCAATTATTTTCTGTTACCCCCCCCCCCCCAAGTAAGAAGAAAACATTTCACCCCCCCCGATCGCTATTATAAATAGATAATAAACATACTGGTCTTTCCTCTTCTCCTAGTCACAGTGAAGCCAAGCGCTACACACGCTTCATCGTATTTCCTCGTCTTAGCTTTCAGGTGACTTTCGTTTGTCTCATCTCCGTCTCAGCGGTGTGATGCCAGGGTCACACGTGACCCCTGGGTGCGCCCCACTATTTGAGAAGGACTGTGTTAGAGAAACTCTTTCACTGTTGAACAGATAGTTCAGTCTGTACATGTCTGTCTCTTTCACTCACACTCACCTTTTCAGATTCATGTATTAAAGCAGTTTATTTGTTAAACTCTTCTAAATGATTCCTTGTAAACTTCTTCCTCTTCCAGTCCTTTAAAGATGGAAACTACAATTATTACAGGAGAAAAATGTTGCTGACTTTTACTTTTTAAGATTCTAATCATGACCTTGTCCTTTCACATTAAAAGCATCATTGTGAACATCAGTGTTTTGTCTTTCTCTGAATCTTGGGACAACTGAGCTGATTCACTTCAAACTAAAATGCTGCCACAGTTTATCTTAAAGATCTGAGAGAAAAACAAAGATAGAAACTTGTCAAACTGTCTTTCAGAGGTTCACAGAGTTAGAGAGCTCCTGACTGAAGAGTTTGAGCCTCGATGCAATGAATTTTAAAAGTCAACTTTAAAAAAAGACTCAGAAAAGATGAGAGTGAAAACCAGCAGCTGAAATTTGACTAAAACAAGAAGCTGTGAAGTTTTTCAACTTCATCTGTCATTTTTACAGTGTATACCTGGTTTTCACAATGTTTTTCATGTTTTACAGTGAATCCTCTGGCTGCTGATAATACTTGTGTACTTTTACTGCTGATGTTGTCATTGGTCGTTTTCATTTTCACACTGCATCACATATTTCTGACAGTCCTTTCCCTTGTGATGTTTTCCACGTTGTCTCCCTGGTTGTTGTGTTTTTAACAGTGCAGCCTAACTTCCACTTTACAATACATCTGCTACTTTTTATTTTTTACATCATTATTTTTTACAAGTTCATAACACTGTTGTAATATTTTACAGTGCATCCCCTGGTTGTAAGTTAGTTCAGAGCTCATCTATGACCATCATTTTTTTATTGGATATATCCTGTCACCTTTGTTGCCATTTTACACAGTGCACAGCCTCCATTAAATTCTTTTACAGTGTATTTCCTGATAATCAATGTTAGAATTTTTTACAGTGCATCTTTATCATTTTACAGTGATCCTTTTAGTTGTCACATTTTTTTACAGTGTATCTGCTTGTACAGAAAACATGGATGGAATAATACATGGAACATTATTCAAACTATGACCAGTCCTCATCTTCCTGCTGATGTCATCAATACTGATTGATACATATTGATCCTAATAATCAGTGTGAGTCCTGTTGTCAGTGTGACCACTGGATATTATTTGTGCAAATACATTTTAAAAAATTCAATACATGACACTTTGAAATAACTGCTGTCTTAAAACTGTAAAATTTAACAGCACACAGGCAGCAAATGATGCCAACGAAAAAAATTTCTGAAGTTGTACAAAACACTGTAAACAACACATTACTGCATAATAAAATGTCTGCAAATGTATAAAAAACTGACACATTTCACTGTGGTGCATTGTGTAACTTGAGGCAGACTACTACTCACTTTACAGTTCAAGTATAAAACAGTAAGAGAACTCATTCAATTCAGATTAGAAATCATTTTATGCAACTCTCTGATACAACATAACATTATGAATCACAACCATATGACATCTGAGCATCAAACCATTTGTAATATCTTAATCTCTCCCTTTCTAGAATCAGTTCACTCTGTGTAGTGTCACTCACTTGAAGCATGGAAGTGATCATGGAAACAAGTTTCATGCTCAATCAAAACAAAAAACACTTTGTGCAAAATGACTGATGTTATTTTGCTGAACAGTGGTTCATGTTTTCATCAGTACCAGTGCACACAAAGAGTCCAACACGATACTCAGCTCCACAGCATTTCACCCACTGTGTGACTCAGACGATGGCTTCAGAATCAAGGTGAAGAGATGCTGTTATATCTTCAGAAAAATCCAGTGTTTCAACTGAACACATTTTAACTGGACCAGACTCAACTGTTTTTAAGGACGAGCATTCACAGTGATAGCTGCTTGATAACCTGCTTGACAGATTCCTCTAAATTTTCAGTTGTACAAAAACTACAGTATTTGGTTCACCACTCCCCAAAAGCTTGGCTATAACTGAAGCACACATCTTTGTTGTGAGTAGAACCTGAAGGAGCTGCTTCAGTATTTTGGAAATGAGATGAAGTATTTCATCAGTTACAGACTGAGAATTGTTTACTGTCTCTGTGTCGTTGTTGAAAGGGATCTGGTTAGACACACTTGTGTTATCAATGGAGCTGTGTATCTTAATGAGATGTTTCCTGAATCCACTAGAGAGACATTTACCTGGATACATGGCATGAATTCATTTGAGGTTCCTGAACAAAAGCAACACTGAGCCAAAGGATGAATTTCAGAGGAAACATCTCAACATTTTGGCTAAATAAGCTACTTATGGTTTGTTTAACAGCTTTGCTCTGAGCTCTTTTACTCTGGGAGTTTCTTCAGTTGTATCAATATTGTACAGAGTTGTCTGCAAAAATGTGCACAGGCTGGAGAGAGTGTCATCATACTTCACACTGAAAACAAAATGTGACTTGAACAGCTCATCAAAAGCACCAAAGGATGTACATGACTGACATGACAGAAGCTTTTTGTCCAAGACAATATAAAAGGTGAAAACCTGGGTCTTTGAAGTTTCTGTGGCAAGAAGATATGGCTGATGGGTTCCTTCAGTGGTCAGGAGATGATCCTCAAGGCTTTGGGACTGAAACAAGAGAAATATGTTTACAAAATGTGTTTCTAAAACTCAGCAACATCTACAGTATTTGGAAGTTTTGACAAACCTTCTGAAATTTTACCAGATGATCCGTTGCCTCTCCGACGCTGATCTTTGTGGGATGCTTTCTTCCAGCTGGTTGTGGAGTGAGAAGATGAAGCAGCACCAGAAGAGAAGCCATGTTGCTGTCCCACTCTGGGGACAGAGTGAAAAGTACTTTTACACTCATTATATATATTAAGTAGTGTGTTTATGATATTGCTCTGTGCATTGTTCTAATGGTTTTACTATGATCTTAAACATATACACATATAACAACTATTAATGGCCCAGTCATTATAAATCTGTGCTGCAGAGCAAAGCAATGTTCAGCCCTCACACTGAATCTTAACTGCAGACTTAAGTGGCCTATTTAGACTCAGAGATGCTTTTGTAAAATAAATCAATAAAAACACAATAAACTGACGACTGTTGGACGACTCACATAACTGCATTACTATTCTGATGATAACTGTACCTGCTTCATCAGCAGTGTCAGATCCTTCATTCAGGGCAGCTTTCAGTTGTTGTTTTAAGAGAGACGTCTCTTTCAGGTTCCTGCCTCCTTGATAACTTTATCTTTAAAACTGCTGTTCCATTTTTCAAGGAACCTTGAAGCAACCTCTGCTCCAAACATCAGTGAGAAATCTTGCAAAATCTAAATAAAAAGAGAAAAACAACATTTTCAAACATTTAAAATAAACCAATATTTTTACTTAAAAAATATATTTAATACTAACCAGTCCCATGACATCCAAGAAATGTGGAAACGTGTAATACATCAGCTGACCACTGTGGGTCATGGAGAATCTGCTGAAGGTTTCTCTCACCTTCTGGAACACTAAGTCAGGATCAGCTGTGTGGTGAAGGAGAGATATGGCTTCCATGCATTCATCTCTGATTGGCTGATCATCATATGTTCTGGATGATGTGGGACCTCCTTTTAGCTCCACTCTACTCTGGGATGAAGAGGTGCTTTTGGATTTCCGTTGCTCTTCATGCAACACTCAAGAAAGGGTTAGGGCCTTTGTTGCTTTGAATATCATAGAAGTGTTCCTGAAAGAAAAAAGCTGTCTCATGAACAAATACTGTATGTTGCTTATATGCAAACAAGGGAGTTAAACGTACATATCATTTTTGGAGTATGGGTCTTTTAAAGATGGGAAAAGTGAAACAATCCTGAGGGCATGAAACTCTTTTGTTACTAACAGCTCTCTCCTGCAAGCGGGAAAAAAAAATCTTACCATTTTTAAATTTTTTATGTACATATTTTTTTTAATAAAAGGATATAGGATTAAGTTGAAGCCTCTTACCCTTCTTTTCCATGCATGTGAGCGACAATAATATTAACCAGTAACCGTGTGGTGGAATCTTTCAAACTTCCAGTCTCTTCATACTCTTTAATCACAGTCATCCCTGCTGGTTTTGAATTTGCTCCACATTCTAAAAAAGAAAACATTATAAACATATTTACAACTACACTTAGATCTATGTTGTAAGCAAATACATTCATCTAATACCTATTACATACATATTACTTGCATTTTTTAGGAATTATGTCTAATAAATAATGATTAAAATCTAGTTGTATACAAGTTGGAAAACAATGACATTTTTTTTGCAAGGACACTGTCCACCAAAGGCTGGCATCCAGAATCACTTGTGTCTCTGCTTAAAGTGCTTGAGACTGACAGTGTATCTGTCAGACTTGGAGAGGAGGAGCCTTCACACCCTTGCTGCAGGACACTTAGATCTGAAGATCACACACACACAAGTATAAGGCAAATAAAATCTGAAGTCCAGCACATTAAAACTATATCACAGACCTGGCTGGATATCACCTGTCTCAAGACAAAACATTACCATTACCTATAACTCTGCTTACCACAAGTAGTGAGGGTCACATATTCTGTCAGGTCTGAACGATCAGCCAGGTTCAAAATACACGTTTCTCACCGCTGTTTAAAACAGCAAGGCTACAGTTTATAAGCTCAACTGTTAGCATGCTAGCCAAAACTGACTTTTCAGCTGCGTCTGCGCCGTTGAGCCGGAAATTATACTCTTAAAACACCGACATGCGGTTGCATTGTTGGATGGTTATTTCCAAAACAGTATTAATTACCTTCAAGATGCACGTCGTCATTAATTTGTGAAGCTTATCAAACAGTTTGTCATTACCGTCATACAGACACATCACACGCCACAGACAGTATGGCCGACATTAACGTTTGAGTGAAAGCTAACAGCTCCACGATGGCAGCTAGGGACAGTTAGCTAACTAATGCTGCAGGAGCTACTTGCTCTAAATAATGGAGTAAAAGCAATGGGGTTACGTTCAACATCAAGTTCGCAGTCATTAGCGGTACTATGTAAGTAGATAAAGTGAGAACAATGACATAATATCACGCATTTAAAGTACTTTTTGATCAAAACCATGCTCTTACCAGCCTTGTGAGGACGTTCCTTGTGCTGCTCATGCAACACCAGGAATAAAGTCCAAAATTCAACTCGGCCTGGGTGTACACCTTAACACAAACTGTAGTCAGAGTTATAAAATAAACTCCAGAAATGTAACTCTTTCACACTTTTTGCCTGGCTCCAGATTTTAGTACTTTGTGAATTTGCTGTGTGTTAGTACATGTAGTTGTGTACAGTTCAGCTGCTGCAGTCCTTGGTGCTGTATTCACCAACCCAGCTGAATGGTCCTGAGTGCTTATTGTTGTAATTCATTTGGTATTTTTGAGAAGATTGAATATCATTAGTATGAGTTACGTTTTGGTTAGAGTTAGGCTTTCAGTTATGATGGTTAAGGTTAGGTTAGGTTAAGGGGCAAGGGAATGTATTATGGCAACATGTATCCTCACAACTATATTAAGACGAGAATGTGTGTGTGTGAGAGAGAGAGAGAGAGAGAGTATTTGTCCTTTGATGCCTTTGATGTATCAACATTCTACAGTCTGATGTCACAGGCTGCAGTAAGTGGACACACAGCCAGAGACAAGTTCAGAAGTCAATCAGGAGCAGAAACAGTTGGACTGGACAGGACTTGCTCATGATTTAGGAAGAAAGAAGCACTCAGATATTTCTGCACAATTATTGACAAGGAAGGGAGGAGCTACTGCTGTTACAAGGACAAGAGGAAACTACAGGAAAGTCCAGATCACCTCCAAGGTTTTCAGTAAGTCAGTACATGTTAGTAGTTCATGTCAGTGTTTAGTTTAGAAGTTAATGTTTTTAAATGTTTTGTCCAAATGATATGTTTGTAAAATTGGGACAACAAGTAATCATACCCATAAGGCCAGTGGTTTGATTGTGTGCTTATCATTCATGGACAATGAAAATTTTAAATACTGATCATGATTTGAGATATTCTCATGGTTGCTCAACTTCTTAACTTTTATTGGTGTGATGCACTGTAGTTTGTGTTAAAGGAAAGGATTTCTAGGAAGTCTATACTGTCTGCAACAAGATCCTTTCTAAAGAAATTCTAATGGAAATGATGGAGCATAAAATCCACAGTCCCTGTCCTGTGGAAAAGTTGACTTCCAGAGTTGAAAAGAAGCAAACATGAGGCTTCAACAGTCTGAGTAGATCAAGTTTCTATCTTCCAGGTATTTTAGTCCAAAATTCCCTCTTCTACCTGAACCTCTGTGATCTGGGGTTTACTTTCACTCCTCTGTTCCAATTTGGACTTTCAGATATCAGCCTTATTTCACTGTTTACTGATCATTTTCAGCCACATCACAGCTGTTATGTTACTACTAATGCAAAGCAAACTTTTGCTGTTTCTTTTAAACTATGAAAAGGTTGTAAGAAAATGAAATGTGTTTCTCAGTGAGTTAGCATCACTTTATTAGTGGTTCAGATGAACAAACCAGTTTGCTGTGCAGTAAAGTGGAAGAAAAACTTGCAGCGTTCCAGCAATTCAATTCAATTCAATTCAATTCAATTTTATTTATATAGCGCCTTCCACAATCAAAATTGTCTCAAAGCGCTTTACAGAGACCCAGAGCCTGACCCCAGAGCAAGCACTTAAGGCGACAGTGGCAAGGAAAACTCCCTTTTAACAGGAAGAAACCTTGAGCAGAACCTGGCTCAGATGGGGACCCTCCTGCCGATGGCGGGCTGGGTGAAAGGAGGAAAAGGAGGAAGATAGGACAGCTAGGAATGGAGGAGAGGGGGAGAAAGACATGCAGCATAATACAGACAATGTGGGTCAGTATTTACATTACAGTTAGTGGACAGTTATTGGATAATGTGTGCTCAGCAGATTAGAATTATGAAACAGAGCACGGAGGCAAAAAGCTGTCATGACTGGTAATTATTTACATTACAGTCTGCAAAGAATATTAATCAAATATTTATCTGTAGCAGAACGGAACATTAAACATGTTAGAAATCGATCATTGTAAACAATAAACAGCAGCAGGTGGGTGGAGCCAAGACCATAGGACATGCAGCTCCGGAGCCAGAGGTACCTGCAGTAAGGTACAGAGAAAGAGAGACCAGAGAGAAACAAACACAGGACTACGGGACAGAGAGGACACAGAGTTAATGACATGTAATAAAGGCTAATAAATTTGAGAGTGGGTCTGAGGAGAGAAAGAGAAAGAAGAAGAAGTGCACAGTAAATCATGGATGTCCCCAGCAGCCTAGGCCTATAGCAGCATAACTAGGGGATGATTCAGTTGCCTGAGCCGGCCCTACTAAGGGCTATATCCTTAACTGTAACAGTGTCTATAGAGATAATTGTGACTAACTATAAGTTTAAATAACTAGGACTGTAACTACAACTAATTATAAGCTTTATCAAACAAGAAGGTTTTAAGCTTCGTTTTAAAATTAGAGAGGGTGTCTGCTTCCCGAACCCAAACTGGCAGTTGGTTCCATAGGAGAGGGCCTGATAGCTAAAGGCTCGGCCTCCCATTCTACTTTTTAGAGATTTTGGGAACCATAAGCAAACCTGCATTCTGGGAACGAAGCAATCTGTTAGGATGATATGGTACTATCAGCTCTTTGAGATATGAAGGAACCTGGCCATTGAGGGCCTTATATGTAAGGAGAAGGATTTTAAAATCAATTCTGGATTTTACAGGAAGCCAATGAAGAGAAGTTAGTACAGGAGTAATGTGATCTCTCTTGCTAATTCCAGTCAGTACTCTCGCTGCAGCATTTTGGATCAGCTGGATGCTTTTTAGAGAGTTAACTGGACATCCTGATAATAGGGAATTACAGTAGTCCAGCCTAGAAGTAACAAAAGCATGGACAAATTTTTCAGCATCACTCTGCGACAGAATGTTCCTAATCTTACTGATATTGCGCAGGTGAAAGAAGGCGGTCCTAGAGACTTGTTTTATATGTGAGTTAAAGGACAGATCCTGATCAAAAATAACTCCAAGGTTCCTCACAGTCGTACTGGAGGCTAAATTAATGCCATCCAGAGTAACTATATGATTAGATAAACTGTTTCTGAGGTGTTTGGGACCAAACAAAATAACCTCAGTTTTGTCTGAATTCAGAAGAAGAAAGTTACAGGTCATCCAGGCCTTTATGTCTTTAAGACATGCCTGAAGTATGGTTAACTGATCTGTTTCGTCTGGTTTCATAGATAAATATAGCTGGGTATCATCCGCATAGCAATGGAAATTTATTCCATGCTTCCTGATAATATTGCCTAGGGAAGCATGTATAAGGTGAACAGTATCGGTCCAAGCACAGAACCCTGTGGAACTCCATGACTTACTCTGGTATATATGGAGGGATCATCATTAACATGAACAAACTGGTATCTATCTGATAGATATGATTTAAACCAGCCTAGTGCTGTTCCTTTAATCCCAATAACATGTTCCAATCTATCCAATAGGATATTATGATCAATGGTGTCAAATGCAGCACTAAGGTCTAGCAGGACAAGTATAGAGACGAGTCCATTATCTGATGCTATAAGAAGGTCGTTGGTAACTTTCACCAGTGCTGTCTCTGTGCTATGATGAACTCTAAATCCTGACTGAAAAACTTCAAACAAACCGTTCCTATGTAGATGATCACACAACTGAGTTGCAACAGCCTTTTCAAGAATTTTAGAATTAAAGGGGAGATTGGATATAGGTCTATAGTTTGCCAAAATGTCAGAGTCCAGAGAAGGTTTTTTAAGTAAAGGTTTGATAACTGCAACCTTAAAAGCCTGTGGGACATATCCTGTAACCAACGAGAGATTTATCTGATCTAATATGTGAGTGCCAATCAAAGGCAACACATCTTTAAGAAGTCTGGTCGGGATAGGATCCAAAAGACATGTTGATGATTTAGATTTAGAAACTACTGAAGTCAATTCAGCTAGATCTATGGGAGAGAAACAGTCTAACGACAAATCAGGACTGGCAGACATTTCTAAAGATGCTGTTCTAGACATACCTACATCATTAACAGTTGTAGGCAGGATGATATGGATTCTGTCTCTAATGTCTACTATTTTGTTGCTAAAGAAGCTCATAAAGTCATTACTAGTGAGAGCTAGAGGGATGCATGGTACAACAGAGCTATGGCTCTTTGTCAGCCTGGCTACAGTGCTGAAAAGAAACCTAGGGTTGTTCTTGTTTTCCTCTATTAATGATGAGTAATAGGCAGTTCTTGCCTGACGAAGGGCTTTTTTATACGTTATGATGCTGTCTTTCCAGGCTAGGCGGAATTCCTCTAAATTAGTGGATAACCATTTCCTTTCCAGCTTTCGTGATATCTGCTTTAAAGTACGTATTTGTGAATTGTACCATGGAGCTAGCTTCCTCTGATTACTGACCTTCTTTTTCAAAGGGGCAACAGAGTCAAGGGTTGAACGCAATGAAGCAGCAGTATTATCAACTAGATAGTCTATATCTGCTGGAGTAACGTTTAGGCCATTGCCCTCTGTAAAACTGGCACATGGCAGCGGAGATAATAAAGATGGAATAGCTTCCTTATATTTGATAACAGCATTATCAGACAGAAATCTACAGTAGTTAATTTTTTCTCAGATGCTGTGCAGTTCATTATTGTAAATTCAAATGTTACTAAAGAATGATCAGATAAAACAGGGTTCTGAGGGAATACTGTCAAATATTCAACTTCTATGCCATAGGTTAGTACAAGATCAAGGGTGTGATTAAAACAGTGAGTTGGTTTGTTAACATTTTGTAAAAAGCCAATTGAGTCTAATACTGAATAGAAAGCAGTCTTAAGGCTGTCATTGTGGGTATCGACATGAATATTAAAGTCGCCCACTATAATTACTCTATCCGTACTAAGCACTAAATCAGATAAAAATTCAGTGAATTCAGACAAAAACTCAGAGTAAGCAGCAGGTGGACGATACACCACAGCAAATAGTACTGGTTTTTCTGTCTTCCAATTTGGATGTGAGAGGCTGAGGATAAGGCTTTCAAATGTACTATATTTCGGCTTAGGTCTAGGATTAATTAATAAACTTGAGTGGTAGATTGCTGCCACTCCTCCTCCTCGGCCTGTGCCTCGAGGAATGTGATAATTAATATGACTAGCAGGGGTTGACTCATTTAGACTGACATACTCTTCCTCCTGCAGCCAGGTCTCAGTCAGACAGAATAAATCAATCTGCTGATCCATTATCAAATCATTCACTAACAGAGATTTAGACAAGAGAGATCTAATGTTTAATAGCCCACATCTGATTGTGGTGTTTTTAGGTTCAGATGCTTTTGTAGTATAAATTTTTTTGAGGTTTTTATGAGTAACACCTCTTGCATTTTTTAATTTATGCACTTTTTGTTGATGGGGAGCAGACACAGTCTCTATAGGGCAAAGGGAATCGTTAGAATGGTAGGAATAATAAGAATCATGAAAATCATGGGTGGGTGACAGCTCTAGAGAAACTGCAGAGAAGCGTGTAGGACTGCAACTCTGCATCCTGGTCTCAACTCTGGGTTGTCATGACTTTGGTTTTCTAATGAAATCTGTCATATTTCTAGATATGAGAGCTGCACCATCCAAAGTTGGATGGATGCCGTCTCTCCTAATCAGACCAGGTTTTCCCCAAAAAGTTTTCCAGTTATCAATGAAGGCCACGTCGTTTGCTGGACACCACCTAGACAGCCAGCGACGGAATGAAGACATGCGGCTAAACATGTCATCACTGGTCAAATCGGGCAGGGGTCCAGAGAACACTACGGAGTCCGACATTGTTTTGGCAAAGTTACACACCGACTCCACATTAATTTTAGTGACCTCCGATTGGTGTCATTACCGCCGACGTGAATAACGATCTTACCAAATCTACGTTTATCCTTAGCCAGCAGTTTTAAATACGATTCAACGTCGCCCGCTCTGGCCCCAGGGATGCATTTAACTATGGTCGCTGGAGTCTCTAACTTCACATTTCGCAAAATGGAGCTGCCAATAACCAGAGTTTTTTCCTCAGCGGGTGTGTCGCTGATTGGGGAAAATCTGTTTGAAACATGAAGCGGTTGATGGTGAACCACGGGCCGTTGTTTCATGCTGTTTCCTTCGGACTGCCACCCAGCCGCCCTGGCTTCCCGGCTGCTCGGGAGCTGCTGGGGAACGGCTGACAGGAGCTAACGTAGGACGGCTAGCTGTAGCTAATTTAGGCTGGTCCGCATCAGCTACAGGGGACTGACTAGCTAAGCGCTGCTCTTGGGCGATTATCAATGGTGCGGAGCCGAGCCTCTACTTCCCTAAGTCTCACCTCCAATGCTACAAAAATGCTACATTTATTACACATACCATTATCGCTAAAGGAGGCAGAGGAGTAACTAAACATCTCACACACCGTGCAAGAGAGAGGAGAGACAGCAGGAGAGAGAGAAGCCATTGCTAACAGCTAAGCTAGCGGACCAGAGATAGAGTGATTAGAGTGTAGTGTTAGATTCCGAGGGACACGTGCACCACAGATGTTTAACTAAAGCAATATACGTGTACAGGAATTGAGAGATTGACCACAGAACACGGCAAAGTAAGGGTTGATTAATAAGCTAGGATAACACTCGTAACACCACAGTGCAGAAGCAGCAAACAGGAAGTGACACAATAAGTTACCACCACGTCAGCACGTCAAACATCCAATCCAACATCATCCCTGAAAAGCACAGCTTTAGTGATAGTGGCTGTTCACAGCATGGCTTAATGTGAGTACACCTCCACATTGGAAAACGCTATTTGTTAGAACGAGGAGTATATTGATTTTAGATGTCACATTTCCAGGCTACTAAAGTGGGAAGGTGAGTGGCCTGGAAATGTGACATCTAAAATCAATATACTCCTTGTTCTAACACTGTGGTTTTGGAAGCTACGCCTCCTTGTCTCTTGTCACCCCAGTCAAGTTCTCTACATCCTTGAGTCCTTGCCACATGTGCTGTGGGTCTAAGGTGTTGTGGTAATCCTCCAGGTTCAGTCTTTACTGTCTCTTGGCCTGTCTTTTTGTATTTCTCAACATTGCCTGAGACATAAGCAGCAGAGCGAGCACGTAGCATGGACCACACTTCACAGTTTATCCAGGGTTTGTTATTGGGGTAGGTTTTAATCCATTTTGTGGGAATGATATTGTCCGTGCATGTGCTGATGTAACCAGTAACTGCTGCAGCATTCTCCTCTAAGTCCACAGTAGACTCCTCTCTAAAGGCAGCAGTTTTGAACACCTCCCAGTCTGTGTTGTTAAAGCAGTCCTGAAGCATCTGCTCTGATTCTGCATTCCATACTTTAACAGTTCTGCAGACAGGTAGTGCTTGAGGAGCTTACAAACGAAGAACCAGAGAACAGCAAGAAATCAGGCCTCAGGTTTCAATAAAGATATTCAAACTGACTGCAAGTGTCAGTGAAGGAAGTCAGTAGCGACACTATAGGTAAATGAACTCGATACATAAACTTGGTTCATGTCTAAGCAGAATATTTAGGCCCTGTTTGAATTTGCTACCATGGATAGATGTCTGTTCCCCTTCCTGTCTGATGTAGATTAAGTTTTGCTATTTGTCACTTTAACCATTAATATTTCTTTCATTTCTTTTTCAGTCTATTAACACAAAATGATCTAATCTATCAGGGGGCCTTACACTTAGGCCAGTTGTGTGTGCCAACTGTGGCACTGAGGCAGGGCTCCAATTCCTTAAAGATGGAGCATTATTTCTCACAGAAGTAACGTTAGAGGATTGAGATTTGGTCCTTGCTTTGTGGAGTTTTCTTTTTCTCCCTTTTCTTTTTTTTTTGTTGGTTTTCTCTCATAGGGTTTCACACAACCAGCTAGAGGTTCAGTGTCAGTCCACTGTTGGTAGAGTCACAGACTCAGACCAACAACAGGAGAACCTGGAGCTCCAGGAGTCATTAAGATCAGAGTGTAATAGTATCTGTGACTTTACTGTAAATATTCCAGTTCTGGACGTCACAGCACAAAGTGGAGAGTGCTGTGTGTTATTTTAGGAAGTTCCATCAATGTACTGTAGGTCAGGTCTGTGATGTATGATGATACTTGATGGAGGACTTCAAAGCAGCTGTTTGGATTTCAGCCTCATTGTTCAGCTGTCAGACTCAGGCCTGTTAAGAAGACACTGATCTTGGGAAGAGTTTTGTTTTCATAATAAGTCACATATAATCCATATTAAATACAGAGTCCAAACCTCACTGCATCACTGAACAATAACCTAAAGACAAACTTTTCATGTGAAGGTGAGACTGTGAGCTCATTACCTGAGTTTGAATTAAAGATGGAGAGAGGAGAAGCATCACCTCAGTGAAAAAGTCAAGAGTAGAATCCAGATAAGACACAGAGAGATGCAGCTCTTCTCCACCAGCTTCAACAGGGTGTGAAATTTATACACAGCACAAACACATCTCACTTCATTTCCACAGACAATCAGCAGTGGGTGAAATGTTTCTACATTTAGCTCCATATAGAAAACACAATATTCATTGCTTCTCACAGACAAAGTGTTTTAAATGCTGTGAACAGGAAACAGTTTGATGTGTTGGTAAAATCTTCTTATTTCCAATGTGTGAATCACTTTCATCATCTCTCAAGATTTTGCCCAAAAACAAAGAAGCACAGTTTAAGACTCAGGAGAAATAATCTCCCAGTCCAATGCAAACTAACCAGCACACACTGTTTCCACTTCTACAATCATCTACTTATTATTGTGCTTTAAAGTTTCAGCCTTCTTACATTTACCTATTACTGAGTCCACTTGTGTCTTATACTGAACACTAGGTTCAAATCTCCTTTTGGCTTTGAGCCTTTTTAGTTCATTTCAGCGCAATACAGAGAGAATAGAGTACACCCTTCTGTCAAGATAATTTATGACCCCAGATGACTGCCAGATGACCCCCTCCCCAGATGACCCCCCTGCTGCTGCTATCCAGGAACTTCCAGGCCAATATGGAACACCTCCAGGAGCGGAGAGATAGGGGAAGAGAGGGGGGACATGTGAGCTGACTGCACTGAATGGCATCATGGGCTAAACAAATGGCAGGTGATGTCATTTCATTGTCCTTTTCCCTACAACCAAGCTATTTAAAAAGGACGTGATCTCGTGGTATTGTGTTCCTATTCAAATCTCAATAAATCGTATTCCTCTGTACTATAGAGCTCTATTGTTGATTAAATAATGTGCAAACAAAGTGCAGGAGTTTGAATTGTAATAGGTGAATACATGCTTTTATTTGGAAAAGGTGCATTTTGTGGTTCTCAGCCGATCATTAACATAAAGGCTGCTCCCTGTGTGAGCGCTGTCAGTCCTGGAATCAAAAGCAGGTTTTAAACCTGTTTTGAACGGTGATAGTGGGACAGACCTTGAGTTTACATTCAGAATCACAGTTTGTGATTTTGAATGTAAACACAGAAAAACAAAGGACGAGAGAAGGAAGAAGTCAAGAGACTGAGCTTCAAGATCAAAGCCACATCAAAGGAAGTAATCCATCAGTCACATCATAAGTGACATCATAAATGACATCATAAGTGGCATCATCATCATCCTGCACTATAAATCAGACTGCAGCTCACATAGACATTTCAAACCTTTTGGCCAAGTGATCAACCTTTGCAAGGAAGACCACAGTTCAGCGCTGAAGACAAGCGGACCACTGATCCACACAACATCCAATCAGAGAAAAGCTTCAACTTCAAACAACCTGATTTTAACCCCTGAAGAAATGGCAAGTTCAAGCGTCGCATAGACTTCCTCTGAGGCCAGAAAAAACAAGAGGAAGAAGAAGAAGGCCCTTCTGGTAGATTATGAGGAGCTTCACGTGGCTTATATCACCGAGCAGGAGAAGTTCACAGCTGAGCTCCAGAAGGAAAAGAATAAAAATCAGGTTCTTCAAGAGGAACTTGATAGACTTAGAGCTTCACACCTGGAGGAAAAAGAAAAATATGAAGCTGAGGTCCTCAAAGTGAAGGAGCAGGCTGACAACCTTCCGCGTGAGCTTGAGTCACAAAACCTGCTCCTGATCGAGAACTTGAGGGCTGAGCAGGACAACCAACGTGTGAAGATGGAACAGGACATCAGAGCAGTGCAGGAAAAATCTGCTGAGCAAGAGAAGCTGTTGAAGAGAGAGCTGGAAGAGCTAAAAAGTCAACTCAGCCTTCAGCTCTCTCTCAACTCTGAGCAAGACATTGTACGTGCCAGGGCTGGACTGGGACAAGAAAACGGCCCTGGCATTTTTGGCTTAGACCGGCCCCTCATAATTAGCGGAGCACAATGGACTAATTTATGTATGTGTTCCCCGAAGCAATGTATTTTACTATTGTTACGTCTTGGCCTAGAGGAAACCGTGGCGCAACATTTAAAGGAAAAATCGCAGCTCCCCAAAACCACCAGCAAACTCACAGTAACTACACATTCAATGGTTTATTTAAAATGCATTTTGCACACAAGGTCAGGAGCACGTTGGCTGACAGTCCACCAGGAAGTGGAGAGAGGAATATTTGGAATAGATTTCAGAAATATTATAACACTCTCTCTTCTCTCTCCTCAACTGCTACCTCAAAAGCCTGGCTTGACTAGACAGGAAGAGAGGGACAGATTATTACAATTTATTAAGTGATAAATAAAAAACCTAAAAAAACAAATTAAAAATAAAAATATTTGGAACTACCTGGAAAAACTGTGTGACTATCTAAACCATCAAAACATTTAGTATCTTTAGGTTACATTTTTATTTTTTGATAATAATTAGAAAAATCTCATACTAACTGCAGTGATACTGTAGAAAAAAAGCACGGAAGGGAAACAAAACAGTTTAAGGCAACTGCTGCGATAGGAAATAAGAACATTCATTGCTCATTCATTCTACACGATTCACGTAGGTCACCTGTTTTGGCCTCAAAACGGCGAATTTCGCCTGAAGAGGAGCGAGTTTCATGCCTGTCCATCACCTAAAAGTCCCGGTATTATCCTAACATTACTACCTGCTAACCTGCTGTGCCTGTGCTACACTTCGAAGCAGAAGAAAGGAGGTGCGGAGAAGTTGCGGGCTAAAAGATTCAAACATCTGCTATAGACGCTGCAAAATGTGCTGAAATAACAGACATATTCTCTGGAGGGGCTGCTGTAGCCTCCAGGGAGAGGAGCAGCCAGAGACTGTTGACAGGGAACCCGAGGGACAGAGTGACCAGGGAAGTCTTGTGAGGGGTGGCTGTTCTGCCACATCAATCGATGTTGAAACCGATTCAGTGACAAACAGTAACACTGCTGGGGAAAATGTGGCACAATTAATTGAATGGAAAATAGCAAGCATCTTGTTGAAATTGGAACACGTATTTAATCTTCCAACAAAAGGAGTCGATGAATTTTTGGAAGAATTTCATTCTTCATGTGTGCCAGTCACTAAAGATATAGTTAGTCCATATTGATCAGGCTGTTATTGAAGAACTTGCCAATTCTGTGAGTGTTTCCAACCCTGTAGCTCATGTTTTGGGAAAGTGTGGTCCTTTTGCTACGTCTTTTAAAAGAAAACAATATTACAAAGTAAACTTTAAGGTTGTGGAGCCTGTTGAATATTTATTATCTACAGACCAGAAGAGATCATTTCAGTACATTCCTTTGTTGCCCTTGTTACAGGAGATATTGAGTCACAATAAATTACTAGATGAAGTCATAGAAGAACAAATAGCTCAAGAGAAAAGAGAGTGTTTTGTTGGTGAGAGAGTTTACAGATCTTTTTGTGATGGTGAGTATTATAAAACAAATGAGTTTCTAAATGTTGATGAGTTGAGAATTTTCATCAAACTTTATATTGATGAATTTGAAATTTGTAATCCTCTTGGGACCTCACGCAAAAGGCACAAGTTGTGTGGTGTTTATTGGGTCTTGGGAAATTTGCCTCCCAGATATCACTCTGCTCTCTCATCCATTTATTTGGCCATTCTTTGATTGAAGATTTAAGGACATTTGGGTTTGAAAAGGTATTGGATCCACTTTTGAAAGATCTGGTAATTGTAGAGCAACGTGGCGTATTTATCAGTCAGTTGAACAAGTGTGTCAAAGGTACTGTGACTTGTGTAGTAGCTGACAATCTAGGAGCCCATGGGCTGGCAGGATTTGTAGAAAGTTTTTCAGGCGAATACATCTGTAGATTCTGTACAGCTAAGAAAATAGAAATTCAGTCATTAACTGCTGGTGTGTTTCAGTGTAGAACACAGGAACTTCATGAAGTGCATGTGAGGTCTGCAGAGACCACAGCAGGCTTGTGCTGTGGAGTTAAACAGGGTTGTGTTTTGAGCAAGAATCTCTCCCATTTTCATGTCACTGCAGGCTATCCACCAGATATCGCTCACGATCTGTTTGAAGGCATAATACCTGTTGAGCTTGCCCGTTGTTTTTCACTTTTGATCTCCAAAAAATATTTTACATTTGAAAAATTAAACAATTTGATTCCAAATTTTGAGTATAAATGGAAAGATAAAACTAACCGACCTCAAGTGATACCCAAGACATTCTCTGTAAAAAAAAAATATTGGTGGGAACGCACACGAAAATTGGTGCCTGCTTCGATTGTTACCTCTGATTATTGGTCCACTTGTTCCAGAGGATGAACCTGCGTGGCATGTTATTTTAGATCTCAAGGATATAGTCGAACTTGTCGTAGCTCCTATTCATTCTGATGAATCAATTGCATATCTTCAATGCAAAATCAGTGAGCATCGCCTACGATACCAGGAACTTTTTCCAAGTGACCGTCTTCTCCCTAAACATCATTATTTGGAGCACTACCCTGTTCTGATTCAACTCTTTGGACCTCTTGTACATTTGTGGACATTAAGATTTGAAGCAAAGCATAGCTTTTTTAAACAGATTGTACGCCACACCAGCTGTTTCAAAAACATACTTCTCACACTTGCCAGAAAACATCAGCTGGTGATTGCTTCTGATTTGCATTCTTCTGAACATCGAACTTCTTTGGTGGTAACTAGTGTCTCATCAGTACCAATTGATGTGTTGCAAAGTGACATTGCAGCTGCTATTAAACAAAAATTGCCAGATGAGGTAGATGTCCACATTGCTAAGAATGTCTCATATAATGGCATGAACTATAGCAAAGGGATGATTCTTGTCCATGGACTATTATTTGGTCTTCCCCAGTTTGCTGATATTTTGCAGCTCTGTATTTTGCAAGGCAAGCTACATTTTATTGTGAAAAAGTTCTCATCTTGGTACCGGGAGCACTTCAGAGCTTTTGATCTTGACATGTCACATGTGAGAGAGGTTTCTCTGATTGAGCATGGGGAATTAATAGATGATTACCCATTAGCTGCTTATTCACTGCAAGGCCTGCGTTTGGTTTCTCTAAAGAGAAACATTACCTTACCGAGGAAAAGTGAATAATGCTTGTAAGTATTCTTTTCATTACACATGATACAATTACTGCAAAGTCACACACTTTTTTCCCCCAACATTAAAAAAAAATGTAAAAAAAAAAAAAAAAAAAAAAATTCAGTTAAAATAATGTAATTAATAAAATTCATAGCATTACAACACAAGCATACCTTGCCTTTGAGACACAGTAATTCATTAATTATTCTTTTTATATGTAATATTTAACATTGTTTTTTCTCTTTGTTGTTACAGTCTACACAATGTCCCAACCCATGAGACTAAGGGTCATCTTTGGTGAAGATGATGCTAGGAAACTAGTTCTGCCAGGAGGGGCACCAGAAACTGTAGAGGAATTATGCCAGACAGTGAAGACTACTTTTGGACTGCAGCAGGACTTTCGGCTTCAGTATCAAGATGTTGACTTTGGAAACGAGTTCATAAACTTGTCAGTGATCTCTGAAATAGGAGACAAAGCCACCATAAAGGTTGTTTTTTTGCAAAGTTGTACAGAACAAGAAGATGCTGTGATTCCTCGAGGTCAAACATTCTGTTACACAACAGATGCATCATCCGTCTCTTCTGTTGACACAGATAGTACAGAGCCTGTGTCCTCTTCTTGTTCGTCTCCGTCTGCAAGATTTTTGGTTTGGCCTCCAGTTTTCACTATTCCTGCTTTCAGCTATGATGTTGAACTGCAGCTTGAACAAGGCAATGCTGACCATAGCGCTAGTGGAAGTCATTTGACCCCCTCCCCGAAAATGAAATCTCAGATTTTGGAACGGCTGGCTGAAAAAATAATTAAGTTCAAAGCATACCCAACTGACAGTGATTTAAATGATGTTGCCGAAGCTCTTGTGAAAAAGCATCCTTGTCTGAGGGAGCAGGGTTCCTTTAATGGCTGTTACAGGTGAAAGATTAGCCTCAAATACAAAATGGCAAACTTCCGAACCACACTTAGAGGCCTGGGATGTCCTGAGGTGACAATAAATTCACTGAAGAACAAGCCCCAAGAAAAATGTTCAGCAGCCACGAATGTCAAAAAGCCGAGAAGAGCTGAAGTCAATTACTGCCCATCACACCCAAAGGGAGAAAGCCCTGATAGTTTGGAAAAGGAGAGAGTCTCACTGCTGTTAGAGGTTCAGAAGAAAAACAATGATCATGTGGTGACTCAAAAAATGGATAAGACATTCTCCTACAGGAGACAAGAGGTTCTTCAGGGGCAGCCCATGGTTGCAGACTTCAAAAGCAGATGGCCAGCGCTGTTCACTGAGAAAGAGGTATATGCCTTATTACGGCAAAATTTTTTGGGCTCGCACAACAGGAATGATGGGGTTGACTGATAATTTTAATTGATTTACTTGTAAGTAATGTTACAAATATCATCAAACTGCAGAAAAATCCTTGGCAATCCTTACTGTATTTTAGAGTTATGCGATGTTTTAATGGATGGATAACAAGTGCATTGTTACTGTTTTTCAGATTGATAAGGAGTTCATGCGCATATCAACCGTACCTCTGCTGTCTACATTCTTTGCTGAGCTCGACCGGCTCTCGCCACGTCTGATGGAAATGTTCAGGATCAAAGGAGGGGTTGCTGGAAGAAAAATTAAGCTTCTCATGGTGGACATCAGCAAGGTTTGTATGAAAATGAAATATCCATGAATATTTATATATAAATAAGTGCCACATTACATAACTTAATCGGAAATAATATGTTTTGTTTATTTACTAGGAATCACGCAGTTGATTATTTTCTACCCTATAACCAATTATCTTTTACTTTATACTTAATACCACCCTTTGTTTCCTCCAGGATGACTCGGTACACACGAGGCGAGCATGCATCCTCAAGTCTTTATGTGTGTACTTGAATGAAGATTATGAGAATCTCGTCAAAGAATATAAGGTTGGTAGTAATAACTCGTGAAGTACACTGTGATGCAGGTAAAGGGGCTGTAATAGCACTTCCTAGTGTTAGAAAAATGTACTGATATTTAATTGGTTTAAAAATAGCTCAGTGTTAGCTAACAACGGTAGAAGTGTGCTACATTTCCAAGGCAAAATTTGCCATATCAATACTGACCCTAAAATTCCTCTGCCTTCTGAGGCAGACAATCACTATGTCTTTTCTTGTCATGTAGTATTGTTAAGCGACAGCAAGGCTTTTCAGCAGGCTTTGGTAACATTAGTACTTATATCCGAGTGGGAAGGCATGCTTGTCTCCATGGTTTCGGCGCACTGTATTGTAATTTGGCATCCAATTGTCAAAATACTGCCTATGTGCTGGGTGGCGAGACCACAAAACATAGTGTTATAAGGAAACTCGAAACGTATTTAAATTTTGAATATGCAGGCTGTGCTATTGTTCTCTTTTAAGCCAGTGTTTGCCATGTTTTCTTAGTGTCTGAGGACACATTATGGTCGTTTCATCGGTTATTACAATAAAATTATTGCATACAGCACCTTTTTAATATTTGTTTGAAATGGTAAATTCACAAAGCTGAATCTAAGAGTATGTATTGCATCATATTTTAGCAAAGCAGCTTAGCTCCATTAGTATTGTATTGTGTATTAATGGCAATGTATTAATGATGCAAGCTAATTTTCTGCTGCATAGTGGATTTGATAAAATTCTTTCAAAGCGGATAGGTCTGTTTTTTGCTACATTTGATACAGAAAAATAATGTATTGTGTATTGCTTTAAAGGACACTGATCTTCAGACCACATCATCAATGGCGGAAATGGTCATGGGAGTTTACGTCATTGTCCACGAGGGTGCAGAGCCTGGAGATAAGCCAGAGGACATTGGTGTCCTACTAGAAGGCGTGGAGGTGATCAGGGAAGTGAGGGATGTTGCACTTGCATGTGCTTTGTTGTTTGGACTTATATATTGTCTGGACTTGAGCTACCCACCACAGCTCAAATGCACTTTTGAAGTCTTCCAGAAGATTCTGCTGGGAATAGATGGGCAGAGGCTCTCATCGAAAGTACAGTTCCTGAAAAATAAGCTTATGGGTTAAGCTTGCTCTTTGGATTCTACCATCTGCATATTCATACTCTGAGTGTATACTTCCATAGTTCATCTATTGTCTGCTTGTGTTAATGCTTAAAGCAGGTCCTGTCTTGTTCATTATGGGTAGGATGTTAAACACACTTGAAATGCAGATTTTTTTTTGGTAAGCATTTTATAGGTAAAAACAGCATGAACATTGTTTCACTGCAGTGAAGGTTACATTTTCTTGGAATTCTTGGAATTGAATGTGTGCACAGTTGCATTGATAGTCTTTTAGGCCTAGGAAAAGGCATGGTTTTATCACACTAAGGCTTATGAGAGAAATATTTTTGTTTTATTTAAGGGGACATTTTCTTTGAAGTCATACTGGATGTGTGCACAATTGTATTAGTCATCCCCGTTTTTGTTTTAAAAATCTTTTAGGCCTAGGAAAAGGCATGGTTTTATCACACTAAGGCATATGCAAGAAATATTTTTGTTTTATTTAAGGGGACATTTTCTTTGAAGTCATACTGGATGTGTGCACAATTGTATTAGTCATCCCTGCTTTTGTTTTAAAAATCTTTTAGGCCTAGGAAAAGGCATGGTTTTATCACACTAAGGCATATGCAAGAAATATTTTTGTTTTATTTAAGGGGACATTTTCTTTGAAGTCATACTGGATGTGTGCACAATTGTATTAGTCATCCCCGTTTTTGTTTTAAAAATCTTTTAGGCCTAGGAAAAGCCATGGTTTTATCACACTAAGGCATATGCAAGAAATATTTTTGTTTTACTTAAGGGGACATTTTCTTTGAAGTCATACGCTTGTTAAAAAGAGACAGGCTTTTCTTTTAACATCCTCAAGGGCAATGTAATTAAGTGTTAGCTAACACTTGAAATATTGAAATGTGAACTGTAAAATTTGGGACTGCAGTTCTGTTAATTCACATTTAAAGTGTGATTTTTGCAGCAAAATAAAAATGTTAGCAATGTTTTGAATAATGGTTTTTCTTATGGTCCTAGTATAAGATGTTGTTGGATGAATGTAATTTCCTTATGCCACCTAAATTTCCATCTAAATGGATAACGTACAGTAAGGGTGTTGTGACTGTGTTATTTGAACACCTTCTACAGTTGTGGGTTATATGTAATGTTAATGTGCCCATTCAATTGCTTTAGCTATAAATTATTTGGAATGAATATCTTTTATTAGAATAATGAAATCAAATTAGGTTGGATGAACTAGCTTGAATTTCATTTGTTGTACTTGTGTCAGTCTTGTTGAAATAACATTTCTTTTTTTGTTAGTTTTACTCTCTTTGAAAATTGAATCGAAGGCAACTGGACATATGTTTGTCTGGGAAGACGTTTCGCCTCTTATCCAAGGGGCTTCATCAGTTCATACGCATCTGTCTATCTAGTCCGCACTAGTCTGACCAAGAAAGTGGAGTAAGACCCAGGTATTTAACCTGTTGTGGGTGGGACCACCAAAGTACCTGTGAAAGTACTGGTTTCACCTGACCATTGTTGTGGTCCCCAGTGAACGACAGTCGTCAGGCTCATGTGACCTAGTTTGTGTCTCATGTGAACGACAGTCGTTAGGGTCAGGTGAGTCCCTGGTGGATGACGCTCGTTGAGAGTCGTCAGAGGTTAAGTTGTTTACTCTCCTGGGTACACATGAAAGGGCTACATTGTAAATGGTGAAACCAGTACTTTCACAGGTACTTTGGTGGTCCCACCCACAACAGGTTAAATACCTGGGTCTTACTCCACTTTCTTGGTCAGACTAGTGCGGACTAGATAGACAGATGCGTATGAACTGATGAAGCCCCTTGGATAAGAGGCGAAACGTCTTCCCAGACAAACATATGTCCAGTTGCCTTCGATTCAATTTTCAAAGAGAGACATATACAGAAATGTTTACAAACCAATGGAAGTTCATGATTGTGAGCCTGTCTCGTGGTGATTACCCAAACAATCGTCATTTGGTCATGGAAATAAAGTTCAAATGAAAATTTGCTGATTTTTTTGGTTGCCAGAGGAAAGTGAAAGAAGAACAAAACACCAATATTTATAGGAAATGCTGAATTCATTTATTGGCATTTTCCAAACACTGTCTCAGACACACGGTCCTTCGACCTCACAGGCATTTACGTTAGTACTATATTTCTCAGGCAGCAGTCGTGGTTTTCCCCGTGGCTCTTTTTCATACCGTGGTTTTCTGCGGTTCAGGATCATCCTCAACAGTTCAACCAAGGGTATCACAGCAATTCTCTGTGTGTAATAGTGAATGACAACAGTCATCTTATCAGTGTCCAGCTGGAATCCAAACCCAGAGACGAAGTTGTTGAGAAGCCTCAGTGTGTGTGAAACAATCAGTCTTAATGCTTCCATAGTGATTCTGACCAAAAGCAGACTTGATCCAAATCCCGCTGACAAAGAGCAGTTGATGTCTGAATAAATGAATGAATGATCAGTCGCTTATACTGTATGAATTTCGGTGAAGTCTGGAGCTATACTATATACTCAGGCATTTACGTTAGTACTATATTTCTCAGGCAGCAGTCGTGATTTTCCCCGTGGCTCTTTTTCATATCGTGGTTTTCGCCGTGCGTAATTTCCAAACCTCGTGATTTTTTGCCGTGGTTAGTTTTTTCAAACTTTGTGATTTTTGCCGTGGTTAGTTTTTTCAAACTTTGTGATTTTTGCCGTGGTTAGTTTTTTCAAACTTCGTGGTTTTCGCCGTGGTTATTTTTCACAGCAATTCTCTGTGTTATAGTGAATGACAGCAGCAGGCCTGGACTGGTAATCTGGCATACCGGGCATTTTCCCGATGGGCCAGGCCTAGATTGGTAATCTGGCATACCGGGCATTGGGCCGACAGTCTTCGGGGGCGTTGTTGTTGTTTGTTTTTTTTTTTTTAGACTTAGAGACCGGCCCACAATTTAGAGGGGGTGGCAATATATCTTCAATATAGACAGTGGACTAAACTAGTCAGGATATAGTAGCTTATGAGAGCGGCCCCACCCCTTTCTCTGCACTGATCCCCGCCAGTTTCATAGTGTTGAGCGTGGAAACATGCAAAGCGGAAGAAAGGAGGTGCGGAGAAGTTGCGGGCTAAAAGATTCAAAAATCTGCTATAGACGCTGCAAAATGTGCTGAAATAACAGACATCTCTGGAGGGGCTGATGTAGCCTCCAGGGAGAGGAGCAGCCAGAGACTGTTGACAGGGAACCCGAGGGACAGAGTGACCAGGGAAGTGTAGCACAGGCGCAGCAGGTAAACAGGTAGTAATGTTAGGATAATACCGGGACTTTTAGGTGATGGACAGGCATGAAAATCGCTCGTCTTTCGGTGAAATTCGCCGTTTTAATATATTTCTTTTATTCTATTAATCTATTATTTACGATTTTAATGTAATATGATTTGCTTTTATTCTATGATTTTAATGTAATCTGTAAAGCACTATGAATTACCTTGTGTACGAATGGTGCTGTATAAATAAACCTTGCCTTGCCTTTTGAGGCCAAAACAGGTGACCTATGTGAATCGTGTAGAATGAATGAGCAATTAATGTTCTTATTTCCTGTCGCAGCAGTTGCCTTAAACTGTTTTGTTTCCGTTCTGTGCGAGTTTTTTTCTACAGTATCACTGCAGTTAGTATGAGATTTTTCTGATTATTATCAAAAAATAAAAATGTAACCTAAAGATACTAAATGTTTTGATGGTTCAGATAGTCACACAGTTTTTCCAGGTAGTTCCAAATATTTTTATTTTTAATTTGTTTTTTAGGTTTTCTATTTATCACTTAATAAATTGTAATAATCTGTCCCTCTCTTCCTGTCTAGTCAAGCCAGGCTGTTGAGGTAGCAGTTGAGGAGAGAGAAGAGACAGTGTTATAATATTTCTGAAATCTATTCCAAATATTCCTCTCTCCACTTCCTGGTGGACTGTCAGCCAACGTGCTCCTGACCTTGTGTGCAAGATGCATTTTAAATAAACCATTGAATGTGTAGTTACTGCGAGTTTGCTGGTGGTTTTGGGAGCTGCGATTTTCCTTTAAATGTTGCGCCACGGTTTCCCCTAGGCCAAGACGTAACAATAGTAAAATACATTGCTTCGGGGAACACATACATAAATTAGTCCTCTCTTCAACAGCATCTCTTGCTCAGCAGATTTTTCCTGCACTGCTCTGATGTCCTGTTCCATCTTCACACGTTGGTTGTCCTGCTCAGCCCTCAAGTTCTCGATCAGGAGCAGGTTTTGTGACTCCCTCTCACTCTCAAGCTCACGCGGAAGGTTGTCAGCCTGCTCCTTCACTTTGAGGACCTCAGCTTCATATTTTTCTTTTTCCTCCAGGTGTGAAGCTCTAAGTCTATCAAGTTCCTCTTGAAGAACCTGATTTTTATTCTTTTCCTTCTGGAGCTCAGCTGTGAACTTCTCCTGCTCGGTGATATAAGCCACGTGAAGCTCCTCATAATCTACCAGAAGGGCCTTCTTCTTCTTCCTCTTGTTTTTTCTGGCCTCAGAGGAAGTCTATGCGACGCTTGAACTTGCCATTTCTTCAGGGGTTAAAATCAGGTTGTTTGAAGTTGAAGCTTTTCTCTGATTGGATGTTGTGTGGATCAGTGGTCTGCTTGTCTTCAGCGCTGAACTGTGGTCTTCCTTGCAAAGGTTGATCACTTGGCCAAAAGGTTTGAAATGTCTATGTGAGCTGCAGTCTGATTTATAGTGCAGGATGATGATGATGCCACTTATGATGTCATTTATGATGTCACTTATGATGTGACTGATGGATTACTTCCTTTGATGTGGCTTTGATCTTGAAGCTCAGTCTCTTGACTTCTTCCTTCTCTCATTCTTTGTTTTTCTGAGTTTACATTCAAAATCACAAACTGTGATTCTGAATGTAAACTCAAGGTCTGTCCCACTATCACCGTTCAAAACAGGTTTAAAACCTGCTTTTGATTCCAGGACTGACAGCGCTCACACAGGGGAGCAGCCTTTATGTTAATGATCGGCTGAGAACCACAAAATGCACCTTTTCCAAATAAAAGCATGTATTCACCTATTACAATTCAAACTCCTGCACTTTGTTTGCACATTATTTAATCAACAATAGAGCTCTATAGTACAGAGAAATACGATTTATTGAGATTTGAATAGGAACACAATACCACGAGATCACGTCCTTTTTAAATAGCTTGGTTGTAGGGAAAAAGGACAATGAAATGACATCACCTGCCATTTGTTTAGCCCATGATGCCATTCAGTGCAGTCAGCTCACATGTCCCTCCTCTCTTCCTCTATCTCTCCGCTCCTGGAGGTGTTCCATATTGGCCTGGAAGTTCCTGGATAGCAGCAGCAGATTCAAGCAGCATCTGTTGTAATCCCGGCACTTCCTTACATCTTTTGCAGTCCTGTGAACAGCTCGGCATCCAGCTAGGCAGGGAAAAGCTGAATATATAACCTCAGTGGGCAGAGTGAAATAATAAAACACTTCTGCTGCCGTAGTAATGACAGGATGACGATGAGGCTTGGCAGTAATAGTAGTAGAAGTTAACTAAATCAATTGGGTATCCTTCAAAGTTACAATCTTTTCTTGTAGAGAACTCCCTCTTTTATTTCCACTGAGGGACACATCCTCACAGTCGTAGAAAGGCCTGCTGCCAGGATGAAACACAGGTCAAAAAAAGCACTTTGAGACAATTTTGATTGTGGAAGACGCTGAGACTTACCGGAAAACATGTTTCCACGTGGAGGAGAGTGTATTTCGGCACAAACAGTAATCTCTAAGAAAAACAAAATGTTATATTTACTTGCTCTGTGTTTTTAAAAGCGACAGGATCGAGCAGATAAATTTGTATTCATACCACGAGTCATCTTGCCAGCGCAGTTTGATCCCTGCGTACTGGTGTTATTTTCTCACCTACACATTTTATACCTTTCTTTTTCTTTTTTTTGTGATGCGCCTGAAAAACAACAGACCCCATTGTCAATAAGTATTTTAGAGACACAAAGTAGAGGTAACACTGGTTTTTATCCATACCATAGAGGACCTAATGACCTGAAACTCTATGAATGTGGGGAGGGGGTCATCTGGCGGTCATCTGGGGTTATAAATTATCTTGACAGAAGGGTGTACTCTATTCTCTCTGTATTGCGCTGGAAATGAACTAAAAAAGGCTCAAAGTCAAAAGGAGATTTGAACCTAGTGTTCAGTATAAGACACAAGTGAACTCAGTGATAGGTAAATGTAAGAAGGCTGAAACTTTAAAGCACAATAATAAGTAGATGATTGTAGAAGTGGAAACAGTGTGTGCTGGTTAGTTTGCATTGGACTGGGAGATTATTTCTCCTGAGTCTTAAACTGTGCTTCTTTGTTTTTGGGCCAAATCTTGAGAGATGATGAAAGTGATTCACACATTGGAAATAAGAAGATTTTACCAACACATCAAACTGTTTCCTGTTCACAGCATTTAGAACAGTTTGTCTGTGAGAAGCAATGAATATTGTGTTTTCTATATGGAGCTAAATGTAGAAACATTTCACCCACTGCTGATTGTCTGTGGAAATGAAGTGAGATGTGTTTGTGCTGTGTATAAATTTCACACCCTGTTGAAGCCAGTGGAGAAGAGCTGCATCTCTCTGTGTCTTATCTGGATTCTACTCTTGACTTTTTCACTGAGGTGATGCTTCTCCTCTCTCCATCTTTAATTCAAACTCAGGTAATGAGCTCACAGCCTCAGCTTCACATGGACAAAAGTTTGTCTTTAGGTTATTGTTTAGTGATGCAGTGAGGTTTGGACTCTGTATTTAATATGGATTATATGTGACTTATTATGAAAACCAAACTCTTCCCAAGATCAGTGTCTTCTTAACAGGCCTGAGTCTGACAGCTGAACAATGAGGCTGAAATCCACACAGCTGCTTTGAAGTCCTCCATCAAGTATCATCATACATCACAGACCTGACCTACTGTACATTGATGGAACTTCCTAAAGTAACACACAGCACTCTCCACATTGTGTGAGACCTTATGGGAGAAAACCCACAAAAAAAATAAAAAGAAAAGAAAAAGGAGAAAAAGAAAACTCCACAGCAGTGGAGGTGCAGGCTGCTCTGCGTAAAACACACCCATGGAAAGCAGCAGGCCCAGACCAAAGATTTACCAATGACCCTATGTATGTACAGAAAAGTTTCCAAATACGTTACGATGATTGGTAATAACTTCCAACTGTCAATGCATATATCACCATGAACGCAAAACTTTCATTTTGGTTTCAAAAGAGAACATGGAGAACTTGTGGAGAACTTGACTGGGGCCACAAGAGACAAGGAGGCGTGGCTTCAAAACCACAGTGCAAGCTTTCCAAACAAATATACCAGCTTCCTTATACTAAACTGGGAAGGGGGAGTGGCCTGGAAATGTGACATCTAAAATCAATATACTCCTCGTTCTAACAAATAGTGTTTTCTATTGTGGAGGTGTACTCACATTAAGCCATGCTGTGAACAGCCACTGTCACTAAAGCTGTGCTGGAACGCTGCAAGTGTTTCTTCCACTTTACTGCACAGCAAACTGATTTGTTCATCTGAACCACTAATAAAGTGATGCTAACTCACTGAGAAACACATTTTATTTTCTTACAACCTTTTCATAGTTTAAAAGAAACAGCAAAAAGTTTGCCTTGCATTAGTAGTAACATAACAGCTGTAATGTGGCTGAAAATGATCAGTAAACAGTGAAAGAAGGCTGATATCTGAAAGTCCAAACTGGAACAGAGGAGTGAAAGTAAACCCCAGATCACAGAGGTTCAGGTAGAAGAGGGGGAATTTTGGACTAAAAATACCTGGAAGATAGAAACTTGATCTACTCAGACTGTTGAAGCCTCATGTTTGCTTCTTTTCAACTCTGGGAAGTCAACTTTTCCACAGGACAGGGACTGTGGATTTTATGCTCCATCATTTCCATTAGAATTTCTTTAGAAAGGATCTTGTTGCAGACAGTACAGACTTCCTAGAAATCCTTTCCTTTAACACAAACTACAGTGCATCACACCAAAACAAAGTTAAGAAGCAACCATGAGAATATCTCACAATCATGATCAGCATTAAAGAAAACTCAATATTGTCCATGAATGATAAGCACACAATCAAACCACTGGGCTTATGGGTATGATTACTTGTCGTCCCAATTTAACAAACATATCATTCGGACAAAACATTTCAAAACATTAACTTCTAAACACTGACTCTAAACTACTAACATGTACTGACTTACTGAAAACCTTGGAGCTGATCTGGACTTTCCTGTAGTTTCCTCTTGTCCTTGTAACAGCAGTAGCTCCTCCCTTCCTTGTCAATAATTGTGCAGAAATATCTGAGTGCTTCTTTCTTCCTAAATCATGAGCAAGTCCTGTCCACTCCAACTGTTTCTGCTCCTGTTTGACTTCTGAACTTGTCTCTGGCTGTGTGTCCACTTACTGCAGCCTGTGACATCAGGTTGTAGAATGTTGATACATCAAAGGCATCAAAGGACAAACACACACACACACACACACACACACACACTCAGTTTACCAATTTTCCAACACAGCCGTGGCCATAACAAGAACATAAACCTATATGATGTGACTTATTGGATCATTTGGTATAGCAATCATTAAATCATTAAAGCTGTTCACCTGTGCCTTTCCCTCTGCGACAGGTCAAAGATAATCGTTACATTACAGGTCCAGGTGATGATCATTTATACTGAGCTATACTGTTCATACTGCAGGTGACAAGGAAGCTAGGCGACCTGTAATATACTAAATACTGAGTAACATTTTTTTTGGTTGTTTTATTCAAGATGCTTTCAGAAATGTTGTTTAAAGTTATTTTTGGGTGGTTTATTCTTATCACCCACAGGAGAAATATAATTATATCTTGTGATTCAGTGGAAGTGACTGTTATTTTGTCAGAAACCAACAGTAATTAAACTTTCCCTCTTGTTCACTGTGCATGCTGTGATATGTCCTCACGTCGACTAAAAGATCAAACTTAATGTGGGTAAAGAGCTGATCACACAAATGGCAGGTCCTTGAATGCACAAAGTGTGTGTTTTCAAGTTTTTATCACTTTGAGTTTTTAAAATTTAGAATTCACCAGCTTCTGACATTAAAATAAATAGTGGGTAGAGAAAGAAAATTGTTAAACTAGAAACTAAGAAACTCTTAAGTATTTAAAAACTAAACACATAGTAACTTAAAGTGACTGTGACATTCTCTGTCTCACAGCAGTGTGACTGCGTGGGTGTGTGGATGGATGGGGAGGGGGCGCAGTTCGTTCATCAGTCTCACCGCTTGTGCAAAGAAGCTGTTCAGCATCCTACTGGATCTGCATCTGATGCTCCTGTGCCTCTTGCCAGACAAGAAGGGGGAGAATAGGCCATGAGAGGGGTGGTTGATGATGATGATGATCACTGATGATGGAGATTGTTCTGCGAATGCAGCACTGCTGGTAGATCTCCTTCAGGAACGGAAGAGGGGCCTTGCCAGACTATATGCTGCAGCATCACCAGATTTATACACGGAGTTCGCTCTGTGTATAAATCTCAGCAGAGAGCAAACTTCTCCAGTTATCCACGGTCTGTGGTTGGCTCGCCTTTTGATGGTTTTGACCACTGTCACATCATCTTTACATTTATTTATGTAGTCAGTGATGAACTACATTAAGTAACTGTCATAAGAGAAATTCAGAGGTTCATTAAAATTCTGGGACACACTGCTGCATTTAAATAACAAATCACAGAGAGTTCAGACCTGTTAGATAAATGAGTTGGTTAAAAAATGGTTTAAAAATCCAGATAAACAGAAAATGGAAGTTACAGGAAAAAAAAAAAACATTGTCTAAAGGAAGCTTGACCTCATGACCTCAGTATTTCTAAAACCCTGACTACAGCCTTAATGAGAAGAGAAAATGTTCTGTTCAGCTCCTGAATGCAAAGGTGAAACCCCAAATACACAGTCACAGTATTTCAGGAGTGGTACTTGTAGTGCTTCATGTAGTACTGAGAATGGGTGTAATAGATTTAGAACATTTTTATTCATGAGACAGTGTAAAAGTAGATGTTAATAGTACTCTTTAACTGCCTCTAGTATAATACTTACATTTCTCAGAAATGATAGGATTAATAGGAATTACAGTAGTTTGTAGTGAATGTTTTCCTATACAAGCTCCAGTCATGTTCTCACATGAATGAAACGGCCAATCACAAAATACACCAGCCTCAGCCAATCAGAAAACTGGATTGCCTCTTCACCCTCTGAATTAAATGTTATCTGCAGTACCAGAGTGTGTTCAATAGGGGGAACTCTAGAGCACTGCCTGACACACACAGCTCTGTGTTTACTAATGTGGACATCTTCTGAAACATATACAGATTGTTCATTAGGACTAAAGAAGAAGAAGTATGGTGAATAATAATATATGTCTTGTGTACTTTGTACAGCAGACACATAATGATGCCTCAACTTACTGCATTACTATGAACCTCCAAGATCTGCAAGACAGAAAAAATAATGTGGAAATTAGCTGCAATTCTCCATCACACCACATGATGGAGCTGATTAATCTGATTTATCACTTTGGGTTCAGCATCTGTGAATGAATAAAAAAAGACCAGATAAAGTCCAGGTGGCGGGTGGAGGAGTCTCAGTGTGTCTGCAGAGACTGTGTAGAAGGACAGAGCAGCAGCAGAGCAGTCCAGATACACTGATGATTCTCTTTCAGATCCAGAGGAACACACAGGGATGATGGTGGACTTGACAGTGAAGCTGTTCTCAGAGCAGTTCAGACTGCAGCACTGAGAGTCTTCTCCACTTCTTCTGGTTCCTCTGTCAGTTAGTGGTGGGCAGATCGATCCAAATATCGATAGTATCGATACCAAGTTGGTATTGGATTGATACTAGCCTGGTGAGATCGATACTTTACTTTAAGCTCCACTCTTGTTTGCAATGCTGCGGTTTCAGCAAAGAGGAAACAGCCAGGTCGCCAGACTCGCCGCTCCTGTGTCAGCGCAGAGCAGGCACACTTTTGCTCCCCCCCCCTCTCGTGTTTAGATGTTGCGCCATCACGTGAGTCACGTGACATGACTTAGACGCGCAAAGCAAACAAGCAAGTTGCCGGCTCAGGTTCATCAGCACATGGAGAAAATACAACAGAAGAATGGCAGAGAGGAAGAGGAGCGCTGTGTGGCTGTATTTTCAAGCCGAAAACGAGACAACAGCAAAACCTGGGATTTGTAAAGAGCTAGTCAGGTATAGTGGAAACACTATTCTTTATATTTTCACCAGTTGTTGTTGTTTTTGTTGTTGAGAATTTTAATTTAATTTTTGTATTATAGCTTCTCAACAGTACTTGTTTGTTTTAATTTGTTTACTGGTTTGCATGCACTTTTTATTTAAGATTTTTCTGAAAAATTTTTGATAATAAAGCATTTTCTATTTAATTATAAACTTTGTCCAAATTCTGTCCTGGGTTTTAACTATTTAATAATAAAAAAGGAAACATCACAAAAAACACTTAAGGTCATGAAAATTAATTGAGATTTAGCAATTCAATGACGCATCCACCTTATTTATTAAAAAGTATCGGTATCGGTATCAGTATCGGCGATACTGGCCAGATTACTTGGTATCGGATCGATACCAAAATATGCAGTATCGCACACCACTACTGTCAGTCACTGATGGATGAAGCTCTCCTCTCCACTCCACCTCCCAGTAACATGGACCAATCAGAGCCTCTCTACACACAAGCTGCTGCTGCTTCAACCTCTCTGGATCATCAGGACACAGCTCGTCCTCTCTCAACACACACTGTCCTCTTCACTCTCAAATTTGGAAAGCTCGCTCCCTCCATCTGTTGAGAGAAGAAGACAGACAACAGAGGTGATAAATCAGTGTTTACAGAGACTCACTTCATCAGCTGTCAGTCACTGATGCAGCACATCCAGTATAAAGAGCAGCAGGGACTTCAGTCCTGTTCAGAGCAGAAGTGGAGCAGCTGTGTAGTGTAGCAGCTTCCTCTCAGCTCTCATGTTAACGTATTGGAGTGAAGACACTGAGCTGGAAGCTCACACACCTGCAGAGACTTTTAGCATCAAGTCTGTTTACTCTGAACATTTCACTCAAGTCCACAGTGGAAATAAACTGCTGAGTCATGAAGCTTCATTACTGCACAAACAGTTTAGTGATGGATTCACTGCTGTTACATGTCAACTCATGTTCCATTTAAAGAAAGAGTCTCTGTGTGTTGATGAACATCTGATCTGCTTCTGAAATATCAGCTGACAAATAAACATGGAGGCTGTCACTGAAAGTATCTGACAGATGGACAGATATACAGATGTGATCACTGGACTTCAGCAGAGGTTCTGCTCTGTATCAGACCACATGCTGACAAAATGTCATGATGCTTCTCTGAAATCAGAGCCAGTGATTTGCAGGCTGCAGTCAGACTGATCTCAGAGCTGTGACAAAGATCAAACTCATCAATTCTTTACTGTTGAAATGAGACAACAAACAGTCTCAGATTAGATGTGATGGTAGGACAGTTGGACCAATGAGGACAACTGTCTCTACACATCCTGTGAGGCTGTCAGCTGTGATCCAGCTTTATTTCCTGTTGACATGAACACAACAACAGATCACAATTAGCTTGTGGCTGCTGTGATTGGCTGACTGTCCTCTGTGTCTCTGTCTTTCTGTCCCATCCTGAGGCCTGTCCCGTTCTCCTCTCACAGCTTCATTGAGGAAAGCAGCCACTGAGAAGGTTGGAGGTTTACAGGAGACACTGGATCTTTGCTTTGATACAAACTGTGTTTAGTACAATACTGATGAAAGCAGCATGGACTGACTCCAACCCTCTACTGACCTCAGAGTCTGCAGTCCACAGTCTGGACTCTGCACAAGATCAGACAGATCCTTCACTCCTGAATCCTGCAGCTTGTTTCCTCTCAGGTCCAGGTGTCTCAGATGGGAGGGTTGGACTTCAGAGCTGAGGCCAGAGAAGCACAGCTGATCTCTGACAAACTGCAGCCCCTCAACCTGAATAAAGAATAAAAGATGTGAGTTTAGGAGACAAAGTTCCTGCTTGGAAGCGTTGAGTGTTTCATCATCTGTTCAGAGCTGAAGAAGGTTGAGAATGTACAAGTTTGGAAAATGGAAACTCCAAACACCTGAACCAACAGGATGCAGCTTAAAAACAGTCAGATACTAAAAGTCAAACACAGCTCTCATTAATATTAATGACAACATGCTGCTGCTTCAATAAAGACATAGTGACTTCAGCTCGGTAGCTTTGTTGTCCCCAGTGTCTGCTGCTTGACCTTGTCCTTATGAACAGTCAACTTAGAAATTTAAAGGATGGAAGCAACCTGACGCTCACTGTTTCCCTCTGCCAGTAAAGCCAGAATTTTCCTCTTTTTTCTCTCTTTTCCTCAAACAAAACTTTTCTTTTCAACTGTTTTGCCATGGTCAATAGTTATTTTTTTGATTGCTATTACTTTTGAGGTACTACCAGCACTGTTTGTGCCATCCATCCAGTCCTATTGCAAGAGCATAGTGATGACCACAGCAGTGGGTTTTATACTTTTCCTCATTAAATAGGATTTGGTTCAGGTGATCACCTAATCAGTACCTCATTAAGTAGACTGAGGTGTGCTTGTGTTGGAATTCAACATACACAGGAATGGAATGGCTGTCATACCTGCAGAGATATTGATTTCAGAAGAATTTGCAGTGGTCTCTCAGTTTTTTCCAGAGCTGTTTCTGAGTCACTTTGACTTTAGTCTCATCACTTTCTAGTCGTGTTGGAAGAAGAAAATACTGAATATATATTTGTTGATGTGAGTGTGGAAAAAACTTGGATGTGATTTAAAGAGTGAAGCTTTTTTCTTGTTAAATGAAGCTTTGAAATCTGTAGCTCAACATTGCTCTGCCACAGTCAGTGGACTAAACCACAGAAGAAGAAAACAGACTTTACCATGAAGATCCTCAGTGTGGATCAGTATAATATCAGTGTGATGTCTGCACTTTACTGTCAGCACAACTTTCACATCATATTCATCTCAGCACACAAGTAAACAATGGAGTCTGACCTCAGAGTCTCCAGTCCACAGTCTGGACTCTGCAGAAAACCACACAGATGCTTCACTCCTGAATCCTGCAGGTCCCTGTTTGCACTCAGGTCCAGGTGTCTCAGATGGGAGGGGTTGGACTTCAGAGCTGAGGCCAGAGAAGCACAGCTGATCTCTGACAAACTGCAGTAACTCAAACTGAATAAAGAATAAAAGATGTGAGTTTAGGAGACAAAGTTCCTGCTTGAAAGCGTTGAGTGTTTCATCATCTGTTCAGAGCTGAAGAAGGTTGAGAATGTACAAGTTTGGAAAATGGAAACTCCAAACACCTGAACCAACAGGATGCAGCTTAAAAACAGTCAGATACTAAAAGTCAAACACAGCTCTCATTAACTTCAGTCACTATAAACATCACAGATCATAAAGCAAAGAGTGAAGAAACATTTCTTTCTGTCTTAATGTGGAATATTTGCTTTGTATGTGAAGAAATATAAAAGTCAACTGAAGGTGAAGGTGAAATTGTTCCAAAGTAAAGAGTCAATTAGCAAGTGTTGGATTTTGAATCTTCATTCAATGAGTTTGAAATATGAAGCTGAACAAGATGCTCAGTGTGGATCAGCATCAAATCTCTGAGCTCAAATCTCCTTCAAAAAGTCCCACATTCACACTCAGGTTTAACAGTTTGGAAGAAAGTTTTCAAAGTGTTCACTAAGGTTTCAAATGAAATCTTTCATATTGTGTGAAATCATAGTTTGAGCCTTTGATGTTTTGAGTGTGACTGAAGTTTGTGTTGAGAGTTTGAGAAGCTGCAGACATTCAGCACATGTGCAGTGTGTTGAATGAGACATTTCATCACATTCCAGTCATGTGTCTTTGGTCCAAAGCAAGTTCAGCTTCATCCAACACTCTCTGCTCACACATTTGAATCTGCTGTTCCAGCATTGCATTCTGGGATTCCTGGCCCCACCTTCCTGGTGGTTGTCAGCTTAGGGGGGGTCTGTGTCCCACAGTTTGTGTCGGTGAGACAAAGACACAGTGGGACGTTGACACCCAGTGGGCTCAGTGATTGGTCGGCTGTGTGGAGCTGAGAAAGGAGCCAGGGTTTGAACTTCTCTCTCTGCTCTGTTTTCATTGGTTCCACAAATATTTGTGTCCCTGTTCAGCTCAGCAGCTGAGTGTAGCGCTATGAATGTCTTCAGGAGACACTGTGTGAAAATGTCCTCCGTATTTAAACCATGGTGACGTGTCCTCTCTGTGACAGCAGGCTTTTCACTGTGCCTGTGAGTGAGGCCATTGGGAGCAGCTATGAACACTTGTGCCTTCAGACCTGCTCACACGTGTTGTACAGATCAGTTCTTGTCAAACATCCTGATCTCAATGAGACTTTGTGAATAACACAAGCTCAACTCAGTCAAACTGCTGACACTGTCAATGTGGACTGTAAGAGTCAGAATCCAAATCATTTTCAAAGCTTTAAAAATCACTTTGAAAATCAGAGTCAGCACTTTCACAACTTCCTTTCAACCATTTCACACTTTGAATGTTAGAAATTCTGAAGGAGATTTGACCTAATAAATACTGAATAAAGCACAACTTTCACATCATATTCATCTCAGCACACAAGTAAACAATGGAGTCTGACCTCAGAGTCTCCAGTCCACAGTCTGGACTCTGCAGAAAACCACACAGATGATTCACTCCTGAATCCTGCAGGTTGTTTCCACTCAGGTCCAGGTGTCTCAGATGGGAGGGGTTGGACTTCAGAGCTGAGGCCAGAGAAGCACAGCTGATCTCTGACAAACTGCAGGAACTCAACCTGAATAAAGAATAAAAGATGTGAGTTTAGGAGACAAAGTTCCTGCTTGAAAGCGTTGAGTGTTTCATCATCTGTTCAGAGCTGAAGAAGGTTGAGAATGTACAAGTTTGGAAAATGGAAACTCCAAACACCTGAACCAACAGGATGCAGCTTAAAAACAGTCAGATACTAAAAGTCAAACACAGCTCTCATTAACTTCAGTCACTATAAACATCACAGATCATAAAGCAAAGAGTGAAGAAACATTTCTTTCTGTCTTAATGTGGAATATTTGCTTTGTATGTGAAGAAATATAAAAGTCAACTGAAGGTGAAAATGAAATTGTTCCAAAGTAAAGAGTCAATTAGCAAGTGTTGGATTTTCAATCTTCATTCAATGAGTTTGAAATATGAAGCTGAACAAGATGCTCAGTGTGGATCAGCATCAAATCTCTGAGCTCAAATCTCCTTTCAAAAAGTCCCACATTCACACTCAGGTTTAACAGTTTGGAAGAAAGTTTTCAAAGTGTTCACTAAGGTTTCAAATGAAATCTTTCATATTGTGTGAAATCATAGTTTGAGCCTTTGATGTTTTGAGTGTGACTGAAGTTTGTGTTGAGAGTTTGAGAAGCTGCAGACATTCAGCACATGTGCAGTGTGTTGAATGAGACATTTCATCACATTCCAGTCATGTGTCTTTGGTCCAAAGCAAGTTCAGCTTCATCCAACACTCTCTGCTCACACATTTGAATCTGCTGTTCCAGCATTGCATTCTGGGATTCCTGGCCCCACCTTCCTGGTGGCTGTCAGCTTAGGGGGGTCTGTGTCCCACAGTTTGTGTCCCTGTGACAAAGACACAGTGGGACGTTGACACCCAGTGGGCTCAGTGATTGGTCGGCTGTGTGGAGCTGAGAAAGGAGCCAGGGTTTGAACTCTCTCTCTGCTCTGTTTTCATTGGTTCCACAAATATTTGTGTCCCTGTTCAGCTCAGCAGCTGAGTGTAGCTCTATGAATGTCTTCAGGAGACACTGTGTGAAAATGTCCTCTCCATATTTAAACCATGGTGACGTGTCCTCTCTGTGACAGCAGAGCTTTTTCACTGATTGTGATTTTCACAAAATCACAATCAGGATTTTATCACAGTTCATTTTTACAGTGAAGTTAATTTAGAACCAAACTATTCTCTATGTAAAAACTTAGCCCTAAAGATAAAAGAGTCACGTCTTTCCACCGTTTGCTACTTCTCTCACACAGCGTGCTTTTTATCAAAGGCTTGTGTTATAGTTGGTTGTTTCTGTGTAATGTCTTTAGCCGTTACCACTGGCTGATGTGTGGTTGGCCTCGCTGCTTGGCTCTCAGCTAATTGTTCCGGATGCTGCCTCTTCAGGTGGTTAAAGAGGTTCGTTTGTGTTTGCGCTTTGTCGTTTGGAGAAAACCCAAACCAGTTCCATACGCAGTGTTGGGGAGTAACGGAATACATGTAACGACGTTACGTATTCAGAATACAAATTCTGAGTAACTGTATTCCATTACAGTTACAGTTTAAATAGATAGTATTCAGAATACAGTTACATTGTTGAAATCAATGGCTTACGTGACGATACTTCTCTGTTTCACGAGTTTATATTTATTCTCTAAATGAACGATGTTACTCCCCAACACTGTCCATACGACTGCAGTGGAGTTCTTTTTGGGGACCAACTCCAAGCTTTACCTTTCGTAGTCGGCCATGGCTACCTGCTACACCTTGACTAAAACAGCGAGGCTAGTTAAAAAAAAAAAAAAATCTGCACTGCTCGTACTTCGCCATGATTGGTTGGTCATGTTCACGTGAAGTGGGCTGTTAGTTGCCCAAGGAAAAAAAAAACTTTTCGTGCTTCTGTGCGCGAGCATAGAGCTGCAATTAATAGAATGTGCCCTATAGACGATAATACGATCTCTGTCCTCTGGCAGATCGTCAACATCAAGATCGTCTTCACGATCTAATATCGTCATATCGCACACCCCTAACTTCAGTCACTATAAACATCACAGATCATAAAGCAAAGAGTGAAGAAACATTTCTTTCTGTCTCTCAGTCTAACCTCAGAGTCTCCAGTCTACAGTGTGGACTCTCCAGAGAACCACACAGCAGCTTCACTCCTGAATCCTGCAGCTCATTGTTCCTCAGGTCCAGGTGTCTCAGATGGGAGGGGTTGGACTTCAGAGCTGAGGCCAGAGAAGCACAGCTGCTCTCTGACAAACTGCAGTAATTCAATCTGAATAAAGAATAAATCATGTGGATAAAAATCATTTCTAATCTAATCAGATATGTCCTAATCAATGAGCTTTCACTAACATGAGTAGAGGGACTTTGTCCTTCTCTTATTGTGGATCATCATAATGTCAGCCTTCTACACACATCATCCAAATGTCACCACAACATTCATACAACTATTCATGTCAACACAGATTCATAACATGCTGCTGACCTCAGTCAAGTCTGGAATTAGAAGATAAAGATCAAATCAGACATGTTGGACTCAAATCCTCTTCATCATTGAAGGTTTTACATGACCTTCTTCTTCCTGAACTTTGTGTCATTAAACAACATTAAAGGACAAATTCACATTTCTTGACTTCAACCAACAGTCAGATGTCACATGTTGACACGTTGAAAGAGTCTTTGGTGGCAGTCGTCCTTCCTGTGGTCCACACTGACTGAAGTGGTCTCCTCCTAACGCAACTACACTGTAAGAAATGACTTCATGAGTTCAGCTGTAGCTGAATGAAGCTTCATCAGTCTGACTCAGACAAATGTGTAGAAGAATACTGAATTCTCCCATTCTGCTCTGATATATTCAGACCTCTGATTCCTGATTCTACTCTCCTCTACACCAGGAGAGAAAACACCTGGTTCTGTCTTATGTCTCTCGAGCATAAAGGCAGAACGTCCAGACTCATCAACAGCTTCCTACCACAAGCTGTTAGAGCACTGCACAGCTGAATCACAGACATATCCACCATTACTAACTAAAAGACAGCACTGGCACTTTAATGACAGTCTGCTGCTGTGGACATTTACTGACAATCTTGCACAATGGGCATCTTGCAGTATGTTTGGGGAGCATAGACTGTATAAGGGGAGGTATGTGGGGAGTCGGGGTGGGGTCTTGGAGGTGGAGGGTCAGGGGAGGGGCTGTTCACAGGGATTGAGTGTGTTTGTTTTTTTTTTTTGTATTTACTTAGTGTCCTGCCCTCACCACGCGTACCCTCACAAAACTAGACAGCCAGATAAGGTCTGTACTCCAATGAAGAATGCGAGGCGTGACTTTTCTTGCTTTTACTTAAGTCACATACACACTCTCACATAAGTTAGCTTGTTTGTATGGTAGCTGCTAACATAGAATGCTAACAACACAACACAATAAACATATAACTTTGGAAACTACACACACACACACACAATACTTACAGACTGTAGTGTTCTCAGGCTGAAGCGTGTGCAACCACATCATTACTGACTTAACTTGTTGACTGAAGTAACGGAGCAGAGCGGAGCGGCAAAGATCCGAGTTAGAATATTAACGGAAAGAGCGCTCACGCTGTCGCTGTTTCCAAAAACCAAGAAAAGTACAGAACACTCACTCTGATACAATTTCTATGAACTAAAGAAAATACATATTTTACATTTTTATACTTTTTAACACTTTTAAATTATTTACTTTAGATTTTATTTTTATATTTTAAAGACAGCACACTTAGTATTTATTATTACAACTTTTTTTTAACTTCACTCTCCTGAACCCAGGAAATACTGTCTCATTTTGTCTGCACTGCAGTTGTATGTACAGCAAAGGATGTGGAGGATTTAGGCCAGGGGTGGGCAAACTGTTCCACAAAGGGCGGTGTGGCTGCAGGTTTTGTTCCAACCAAGCAGCAGCACACCAGACTTGACTCATTTAATCAACCGATTTCAGTCTTCAGACAGTTGATTGGTCAAACTGTGTGCTCTTCATTGGTTGGAACAAAACCTGCAGCCACACCGCCCTTTGTGGAACAGTTTGCCCACCCCTGATTTAGGGGATCTATTGGCAGAAATAGAAGATAATATTCATAATTATGTTTCAGTAGAGTTGAATCACCTGAAATGTGAATTTGATTTATCAGGTTTACATGAAAACAAAAAGACTGAAAATAACATGAATACATTAACAAATGAATGGAATGTAAGAGTTACTAATAAATAAACAGAAAAACTTAACAGCAATAATCATAACCAACTGAAAAATCTGTTTGACAAACACAACATTTAAAACATCTCCAGAAAAACACACAGCTGACCTAAAGATTATAAAATTATTTAAGAATAATGAGAATAATTTCATACTGTGTATATTTGAAAAAAACTAAACTACCAATCTACACTGACTGATAATGTTAAAGATCATGTCTGGACTTACACAGCCTTTCTGCAGTTCCCCACAGCTGGGATCAGTCTCCGTCGTCCCTCCTCTGATGTGTTGTACTTCTTCACGTCCAACTCATCCAGAACCTCCTCTGACATCTGCAGAACGTAGGCCAGAGCTGAACAGTGGATCTCAGAGAGTCTCTTCTCTGATCTGTTCTCTGACTTCAGGAACTCTTGGATCTCCTGATGTACTGAGCGGTCGTTCATCTCCATCAGACAGAGGAAGATGTTGATGCTTCTGTCAGGAGAGATATCATCTGTGTTCATCTTCTTCAGGTTGTAGATGGCTCTCTGGATGATTTCTGGTCTGTTCTCAGTCTGACCCAGAAGGCCTCCTAAGAGTCTCTGGTTGGACTCCAGAGACAGGCCATGAAGGAAGCGAACAAACAGGTCCAGGTGGCCATTTTTACTTTGGAGGGATTTCTCCATGGCATCACTGAGGAGGACATTGAGTGATGAGTGGCTTCTATACTTATATTTGTCCCTATGTATCAATGAGAGATTCAAGATTAAAGGGTCTGAGTCCTGGTGTTTGCCATCTTTTCTCAGGAAAGTCCTCAGCTCACTTGTCTTCCTCTCTGTGTGACAGTGGAACATGTAGACTGCAGCCAGAAACTCCTGAATGCTCAGATGAACAAAGCAGTAGACTGTTTCCTGGAAGATCACACTCTCTCTTTTAAAGATCTCTGTACAAACTCCTGAGTAAACCGAGGCCTCTGTGACATCAAGACCACACTGCTCCAGGTCTTCTTGGTAGAACATGATGTTTCCTTTCTCCAGCTGTTCAAACGCCAGCCTCCCCAGCTTCAGAAGAAGTTCCCTGTGAGCCTTCATCAGCTCCTGTGGACTCATCTCTTGTCCCTCATCATACTTGTGCTTCTTCCTCTTTGTCTGAACCAGCAGGAAGTGTGAGTACAGGTCAGTCAGGGTCTTGGGCAGCTCTCCTCTCTGCTCTGTGGTCAACATGTGCTCCAGAACTGTAGCAGAGATCCAGCAGAAGACTGGGATCTGACACATGATGTGGAGGCTCCTGGATGTCTTGATGTGTGAGATGATTCTGCTGGACAGCTCTTCATCACTGGATCTCCTCCTGAAGTACTCCTCCTTCTGGGCGCCAGTGAAGCCTCGTACTTCTGTTACCCTGTCAACACATGCAGGAGGGATCTGATTGGCTGCTGCAGGTCGGGAAGTTATCCAGACCAGAGCCGAGGGAAGCAGATTCCCCTGGATGAGGTTTGTCAGCAGCACGTTGACAGATGACTTCTGTGAGACATCAGACACGACCTCCCTGTTGCTGAAATCCAGTGAAAGTCTGCTTTCATCCAGGCCGTCAAAGATAAACAACACTTTACAGACAGCGAGCTTTTCTGCTGTGAGCTTCTTTAATGTTGGATGGAAAACGTGGAGCAGCCTGAGAAGACTGTACTGCTCATCTTTGATCAGGTTCAGCTCCCTGAACGAAAGCAGAACCAGCAGACTGACGTCTTGGTTTTCAGAGCCCTCTGCCCAGTCCAGAGTGAACTTCTGCACTGAGAAGGTTTTTCCAACACCAGCGACGCCGTTCGTCAGAACGACTCTGATGCGTCTCTGTTGGTCAGGTAAGGCTTTAAAGATTTCGTGGCACTTGATTGGAGTGTCATGGAGGGTCTCCATCTTGGAAGCTGTCTCCAGCTGCCTCACCTCATGTTGGGTATTAACCTCTTCACTCTGTCCCTCTGTGATGTAGAGCTCAGTGTAGATCCTGTTGAGGAGGGTTTCACTTCCTGTTCCATCAGTTCCTTCAGTCACACGTTCACATCTCCTCCTCAGACTGATCTTATGTTCATCTAAAACCTCCTGCAGACCACTATCTGCTGAAAATCTGCTGACACAGAAGAAATAATGTCAGACTAAAGAAAGAGAATCTGAGAATCTGCTCATTTCTTTCATCAGCTGCATAAAAACTAAAGACAAGCAAAGAAAAGTTTTTTTTTTCATTTTGTGGTATTTCTAATCATCTTAAATGCCAAAGCTGTATGATAGAACAAATGACTCTGTATCAAAGCACAGGTCCTGTTTTCAGAGATGATGACATGAGCAGACAGATGTACAATCTTACTTTGTACAGTGCTGCTCTGACTGACTGTCTGCAGTCCAGCTCTTGTTCTGGATCTTTCTCTCAGATTTTATATCTTACACATTTTTCAACAAATATTTGAACTTACTGAGATACTCTTGGATGTTTTGGGTGGATTACTCTGAGATTGTTGGGATTCTCTCAGGCTCTGATAATGTATTTTATCTTGATGATGTATTGAGTCCTAAAGTGTTTCCTTTTTCAGTCTGATCAAACTTTTTTGGGAGCTACAATCCAGTGTGAGGACATTCTGCTCCTTTCCAACACTCATTAAATCCCAGAAACCTGACAACAATGATTTTAGCAGCACAACCTGTGCTGAGACTAAATGTTCTGTTGATTGTTGTGAACAAATATCCAGATTTGGTTCACAATGTCTAAAAGCTGTTAAAGGCTCAGACGTGTAAATCATTAAAGTGGAACCTCCAACATGGAGACACTGTGTTTCTTCTTTGTCCTTCTTTTCATTGACAGGTCTACAGACTCTGGAAGTGGCAATCAGGCTCATGTTCATACACCAACTCTCACAATGACTGAGACTGATAAAACAGTAACATGAGAAAGCTCTGCTTTATAAATCTGCTGAAAAGAGTGTGTGTGCATATTTCTGTCTTTGTGTGGACACAGTTTTATGGATCTGGCCCCTGGTGTCTCCCTGTTTCCTTCAAATATGTCTGAGAACTGAATCATCCTCAGGTCAGTTTACACTAGAAATAGTCTTTTTGTGTGTTTGAGGGTCCAGGTTCATTACTGAAGTCTGGAGGATTAAACTCTTTGGACCTTGCTCTCTTCATAGATGGACAGCTGGATCCTGGAGACTCTGCTCTCAGTCTGTGGTCCTGACCTCTGAAAACACAAACACATTTTTATTCATATCACATCAATCACTGATAAATTGTTTGAGGACAACGTGATTTGTCAGTTAATCATAAAATATGTGCAGTTTCCACGTGTTGATGACCTGACTCACATTAGCTCTAAAGAACTGCAGTGGGGACTATTTTGATCTGTGGATTTATCTACATTTAGTGCTGTGTGTGTTTGTGTTTACAAACACACTAAACACTGTTATAGCCCAAAGTTTGGAGGTTCACAGGTTTGTAGCAGTTCTCTTACTTTGTGTCTGAAGGTCCAGGTTCATTACTGAAGTCTGGAGGTCTAAACTCTTTGGACCAGTCACTCTTCATAGACAGACAGCTGGATCCTGGAGACTCTGCTCTCAGTCTGTGGTCCTGACCTCTGAAAACACAAACACATTTTTATTCATATCACATCAAACATATAAATTGTCTGAGGACAAAGTCATTCTGGGAACTCTCAGCTGACGTCCTGCAGCAACGTCACCATGTAGCACTGATCACTATACTGAAGGATGGAGGCAACACACCAGCATCCATAAACAACACTGCTGTGTCAGTTAATCATAAAATATGTGCAGTTTCCATGTGTTGATGACATGACTCACATTAGCTCTAAAGAAGTGTAGTGGGGACTATTTTGATCTGTGGATTTATCTACATTTGGTGTGTGTGTGTGTGTGTGTGTGTGTGTGTGTGTGTGTGTGTGTGCGTGTAACAGTGTAGTTCACTGATGTGTTTTAATATTTCCTGGCTCAGAGGAATCAGATCTATCAGGCTGTGATCACATTCTGTGTGGGTTTGACTCTGCACATGGGATTTATTGGTAATAAGAAAATGTGGAAAATCAGTGAAAGTAAAAATGTTCTTTAGTCAGATCATTTCAAAAGAAACAAGCAGCCTCAGCAGTGAGTATTAATACACTGATGAGCCAGAAGAACCAGGAAGAACTGATTTTCTGTCGACACACACGGCAGCTGTTACAGGCAGAGACGACAACTGCAGGACCTCAACACACTAAACACTGTTATAGCCCAAAGTTTGGAGGTTCACAGGTTTGTAGCAGTTCTCTTACTTTGTGTCTGAGGGTCCAGGTTCATTACTGAACTTTGGAGGATCTTTCTCTTTGGACCTGTCACTCTTCGTAGACAGACAGCTGGATCCTGGACACTCTGCTCTGTCCTCTTCTTCCTCCACACAAACAATCATCTTCTGCACTTCAGTCAGTCTGAGAAGGAAACCAGTAAAACAGACTGTGAGCTCAGACACACAAAGAATCAGGACACACAAGTCTGATCAAGAGTCACATGCAAGACTGAGAGAACAGGAAGTAACACACAGACAGTCTACAGTAGAGACAGACAGATATGTTTTTTTCAGGGTCAATGGCGATACCAATTATTAGTAGTTAAGGAGGCCGATAACCGATATGGAGCCAATATTCACTTGAAGTAAAAGTGAAAATATTGGCATCAAAATTTTGGATAATACAAACTCCAACACTTCACTTCATTTAACCCCTTAACGTTTTGACGGCCTGCCGGCAGGCCGTCATGCCATCATGCTATTTCTCAGACACGTCTGTGTTTTATTGTACCTACATAACTACTACATTTAAGGTGGTGCACATGCAGCACATCATTTGAAAGCTGAAAGTCTTATCTTTTCAGTGATATAAAACTTTACAAGATAAAACAACGACTTTAGGTAGAACTAAACCATCAAACTAATAACTGTCGGTTATTACTTTGGTCTTGTTTTGTCGGGAAATGTCCAATGAATCACGTCCAGTGGAAAAATGCGGTCAAAAACATATGTTTAGGTGCATAAATGATCAGAAGTTGCAATCGAATTGTTCCGACTGGAAAATACAGCGCACTATTACTCCTTCGTTTCTACGTTTTGTCGCCTCTGTTTTGTTTTGAAAGTTGATCCCATGGAGCTTGGTTTGTAGTCCCTGCCATCTGCTTTTGATTGACACCTCATTTGACCATCTAGGAAGATCTATGCCCCCACAGCCAGAAATAGCCAATGAGCGACTCTATCACGTTAAAGTACACCCCCTACTCTTACGGTTGTCGTTTTTGCGCCTATCATATCTTACACTGAATCTGATCTAATGGTCGTGTAGCCAATGAAATTCCAGTCACAGGGATGTGTCACATGTTGGGGTTGTGGAAGGAGGAGGGGCTACAAGACCGTGCGTAAACAAATATACTGGATGCCAGCTACGTGTACGTGCACAAAAACAGTAGTGAGACTGTTCTTATGGCTTGCCTCACTAAAAAGTGCCAGCTCTTTCTGGTCCCAAGGGGCTCCGCAGATTTTTTTTGTTGCTTAAATTAATTTATTAACAAAATAATGTAAAATTATGTATAAAATGAATAAACTCATTTCCTCACAGTTCCAGCCTGTTGGCTCTTTAGGGGCTGTTCTCTCTCTCATTCTCTCAGGTCTCCTGTGTCTGTAACCCCCGCTCCTCCTCCTGCTCAGTGCGGACACGCCTCACATCAGGTAGTTGACCAATCACATGAACAAAAAAAAAAACCAAACCAAAGCAGCTCCGCCTCCCAGGCATATGTCAACTCCCATCCTTCACTTCAAAGAGCCGGCTCTAAGAGCCATTTCGGTCGCGACCGACACATGACTAAAAACAGACGAGAGCGTCAACCTCAGAGGTGTCCAAACTGTTCCTCAAAGGGCCGTGTGGCTGCAAGTAAAATGCAGAGAGTAATTTCCCCAGGAGGAATCAATAAAGTAATTAAAACTAATGAGCACACAGTCAACTATCTCAAGATCCGCTTATTAAGTGAGTCAAGTCTGGTGTGCTGCTGTTGGTTGGTATAAAAACCTGCAGCCACTTGACCTTTTGTGGAACAGTTTGCGGAGTTTACAGCAATTTGAGAGATGGAAAAATGTACAGAAAAGAAGAAATTCACTGTTGCAGAGGCGACTGAGGAATGTAGAAGAAGGGAAAGTGACTTTTCCAACTCGGACGTATCCGATGCAGAAAGTTTGGTGTCATCTGTTGACTCAGTTGCAGAAGGTATGTTCCTAGAAGGAGGAGATGTCGTTCTTGACAAGTAAGTGTAACATCTTATACTTTATACAGTTACCATAAATACAATTTAGCCATAAAATCATTTTGCAAACTTAGTAAATGAAAAAGTTGTTGCGTCCTTTGTTCTTGCTTTGTTTACCTGTGTGGGGTAAGCCTTAGTGGGGGGAGATTTACATGAGACAAACAGTGAATACAGATACAGTAGTTCTGTGAATGAATGCCTGATTTATTTATTTATTTATTTATTTATTACATTTTAGGCAAATTGCTGAGTCTGCTGATTCAGAGACAGAGAGCGAGCCAGGTGCCTCTTCTACTGTTCCTGCCAAGAGGTCACGGACAACTCGGGCAAGCAGTAGCTCCTCATCTGAGTATACCCCAACCCCCCTCAGTAGATCCACCAGAAAAGCAAGAGGTAGAGGTAGTATTCTACAGACTATTGTGAATAACACAAATGAACATGGTAGAGCCAACTGTGATAAACCATCCACACCATGGACTGATATCACACTGCAAGACCTGTTTTCATACTTGCCTGCTGTCATCTACATGGGGTTTGTGAAGTGTTCCTCTCTGACAGATTATTGGCAGGGAGGTCATTTGTACTCTTTTCCATATCCACAGAGAGTGATTACTGGAAAAAAGTTTCTCACCATCTGTCACACTCTTCATCTAAGCAGCGCTGCAGATGATGCAGCAAATGATGCATGACGTGGCACGGCTGCCTTTGATCGTATGGGAAGATAAAGCCACTATACAATGACATTCTAGAAGTCTGCCACAGGAACTACCACCCAGGGCAGGAGATTTCCATTGATGAAAGAATGGTTGCTTTGAAAGCACATGTGTCTTTCAAGCAATACATGAAAAGCAAGCCTGTGCGCTGGGGCTTCAAGCTTTTTGTTCTGGCTGACTCATCAAATGGTTACACTTGGGACTTCTTTGTGTATGAAGGAAAGAGTGAGGGAACCAGTGGCAAAGGACTAAGTTATGATTCTGTAATGAGGTTGATGAACAACAGTTTGATGGGCACAGGGTATAAGTTATTTGTTGATAATTTCTATACCAGTCCAGCCCTCTTCCGGGATCTTTTGCAGCAGAGGATCTGGGCCTGTGGTACCATAAGGACAAACAGAGTGGGTTACCCCAGAACAAAACAAAATGCCCTGGACTCAAAATCTCCCCATGGCAGCATCCGTTGGATTCGCACAGGCTCTCTCCTCTTTCTGCAGTGGCAGGACACAAGAGATGTGTTCCACTGCTCCACCATGCACACAGCACATGGGAAGGACACAGTGAAGAGGAAGATGAAGGACAACAGTGGCTACTGGACTGTCAAGAATGTTCCAGTTCCTCCAGCCATAACAGACTACAACGGTGAGTACAGTACAGTACAGTTTATGCAGATGGATTTGTGACACGTGATCTGTGAGTTTCTAATGTATTGGTCTATCTGTCATTTCCCCAGGTGTATGGGTGGAGTGGACCTCTCTGATGCCCTCATCGGGTACTATCAAGTCCTCCATAAAACAAGAAAATGGTATAGGACTTTCTTTTATCATTTTCTCAACATGGCCATTGTGAATGCTTTCCTCCTCCACAAGGACCTTTGTAAGGCAAAAGGTGGAGTGCCAATGAACCAGAAAGCTTTCAGAGAGACACTTGCTGTGGAGCTGTCGGAGGTGGGCATCCAGAGAAGCACATCGGCGCAACCTTCTAGGCTCCTCTCATGCACATCACAAGCCCATACACATCAGCGCTAGCAGTACTCATGGCAGGCTGAAATGCAGAAAGTGCCATGCAAAGACACCTGTCAAGTGTTCCAGCTGTGACATGCCCCTGTGATTTACCCCTGCCCGTGACTGTTATAATGTGGAAACATTTTTTCAATGTATCTGTCCTTAGTGAAAGTGAAGTCTAGGATTGTTTATTTAGTACTAAGCTGTACCTAAAACCCATCCTTTGTACAAGTCTGCCCACATTCTTTCAGGTTGTAAAACTCTCCCCAGAGTTGTTGTAAGGAAATAAGGACTATACCTTGTGGTCATTTAAAACAGACGTCCCCTAAAGTGAAATGACATCTGTGAACTGTTGATCTGGAAAGACCTTAGCTAACCTGGGAGTGAACCCCAGTTAATTGTCCTGAGTGCTTACAGTAGGTGTTGTAACAGATCTTTCCTAGAATGAACTGTTTATCTAAAGCTGCTGATCTGGAACTATCATAGATGGCCTGGGAGTGAACCCCGTTTGGTTGTCCTGACTGTTTACATTTGGTGTGACCATAAGACATCCTTTATTGTCTCTCATGCTGGGAAAGGTATTTATGTCATACTGACTACAGGTATAAAGAGTCATACTAGACAACACTCTAGAGACAACACTGCAGAACACACTGTGAACTGTATGTCTCGTCTCCATGCTGCATGACATTAAAAGACTTGATTCACAACACCCGGTCTGAGTTTCCCTTTGCAGGATTAGACCCTCACATTGTTTTCACAATAATGAATGGCATGCTGAGAATAACCTATGAGTTGTGAAACTGGGAAATTATGAATAGTTTGCTGTGAATAGTTTGTGTGTGTTTCATTCACATAAAGGTGTTGATTTCTGACCATAGCACTTTTTCTGACTCATTTCTTATAATGCACATGTTTAGTTTCAGTAGAATAATGAGCATTCAATGTGTTTTTTCTTCCATAACTTTATTTCAGTACTACTAATTATGAATATTAATATGGAATATGGAATATGATTCCTCTAAGTGTCAGCTTTCATTAGAGCCCTCTTTGAAGTCTGTATGTTGAAGCATTCAGCAGTTATACACTTTTTTATCCTGGAGTGCCCAAGAGCTATCCAAAGTGGCCATTTTGGATAGCTCTTGAGAACACCTGGACATACCCACTGAAAAACCTGTGCAAAACAGTCATTTTTGGTACAATTACTATGAAATTTTAACATGGAATGGGTACGACTTCAGTCTACAGAAATCTGTTATCATCTAATCCATACCTACAAGCCCAGGTTATTAGAAAGATGTATTTTTACCAAAAAAAATCCAGGCGAGGAAAAAAACATTTTTTTTCTGTTTAATATTCTCTTACACCATACCAGTTACAATTACAGTACATCAGACTGTTGAAATAAAAACTTTAGAGTGTTACCTTCACAAAGAGACCAAACTTTTGAATGTCCTCCTAAGGGCTTGAGAACAACTTTGCATTTAATTTGGGAATGTTTTTGACAGGTGTTTTGGGCAAATTTGGCCAGAGTGTTAAGGGGTTAAATGTTTTTAAGCATATGTTTATTAAACAGCTTTTCAGATTAGCAACACACCACAGTTTGTTTTTTTTTTAATCTTAGACAACAGACATCTTAGTTTTAAAATTCTAACAAAAAGTGCAGGGAGTTCCCAGGGTCAGCGGCATCTTATAAAGCTAACTGAAAATTTAAATAAATAAATAGATAGCTTCCTGAAGTTTTATAAAGTTAATAAAACAAAGTTAAATAAAGTTGGCACAGAAAGGTGACTCTCAGATCAATTAGTAGTCCCAACTAAGCAGCACCAGATTGTGGTGCTGTAGTGTCAAATTTTGTGCAGTGTGTTTGTGTATTCTTCAATGTGTGCAGATCCATTTGTGTTCTGCTCATCCTACACCTGATTCTCTGTCTGTCCCCCGCTCTGTCTCACACACATCTCCACTATGTCTCCCACCCACACACATCTACTCTGTCTCTCATGCACACAATCCCCGCTCTGTTTCCCACACTGATCTCCATTGGAGTACAGCCTAACTTGTACCTGTGGCTGTCTTGGGCAATTAATTTGACAGCACACCAAGCAAATGGAGGAGAGTGGCAAAGGACATGCACAGTTACGCTCAAACTTGTCCTTCAACCTGGTCAATGGTCTGCCATTGCCAAGGTGGCAAGGGCTAAATTGAAGACACAAACAGGATCATCCCAAAAACAATCAAATAAGGGAAAAGGGGATGTGGTCAGACATGCCCCTTGGTCTGTAACACACATAAAATTTACAATATAAAAAATGGATGCGCATCTGGTAAAACTCAGTCGTCGTCACATGGGCTGCTCAAGCTTTTGAATTCTGTATTGAAGAATAAAGCTCTATGGATTCAACTTCTCTGGTCTCTGGTGCTTCAGATGTGCCTCTTTGTGTTTTCCTTTGAAAAGAAGAGTTGAACACTTAGAAGTTTTTGGGAAGAAAAAGACTTAGAGAATGAAGAGCAAAAGAGTAAGGTGTGGGGACTCGGCTGGACTTGGACTCAGCATCAACTGGCCCTCAGCTGGGTCTACAGCCTGGCCTGAAAAATCCACATCAGTGCAAAAAGCAGAGTTGTTCAGCATGCTCTCCAGTCAGACGGCTTCTCTTGCTCTCATAAATTGCAGAGACTTCACTGAAGACTTAAGTCTTCTGTCCATCTGCAATAAGGGTTTGAAAAAAGAGAGCTAAAAGTGGGGCCACATGCTGACGTATGTTCAACTCATCATGTTTAATTTATTACAGCATGTGTGAAGCCTGTAGTTGATTTTTTTATGTAAATGTTTTAACAACATGTGATAGCAGGGACCCTGTCATTCAAAACTAAGCTGCTACATTACTAATGATTAATGTTACTATGACTGAAAACATAGTACAATAGCAATAGGAGAGACTATTGATCCCTGAACGCTATTCAGTTCATGTAGGCTTTATGATGCAGTTACATTATGTCTTAAGTCTTGAACAGCAACATCCTGCTCCTCTCTATAAGAAACTATCACAGAAACTATCACAGAAACTATTACAGAAACTATCACAGACAGATTCAGGAAACACTACATCTAACAATATGTCATGTTCTGCACCTTCTCTAATCTGTCTGTGTAGTGCCGGATCGTATTCCGGTGAATTGTCCACTCACACACACACACACACACACACACACTATTCTCTAGCCATCCCTAAACATGATTCCCTGCAATAAAACTGAAGTGAGTTCATTAGGTTTTTACTCTCTCTCTCACTCAGACACACATACTTCTACTATCACGGACTGTTTCCATATCGATATTATCATCATCCTTGTTTCCAGTGATTAACAGACACGTCTGGACTGACTGCGAGCGAGCAGAGCTGCCGCTCTGTTTATATAACGTTAATGGACTCACAGTAACGTTACTAGTTGTTGTTTGTTCTAGAAGACTGGGACGTTTATTACCGTTTCGGGAGAGTCTGCTGCCTTAACTTACCTTCGAAACACATCTGGCTCCGGAGCTTCTCCACTCGGCAAAACGTTTTTCTCCTCTCTGCCGTGTGTGAGCACTGTGCATGCATAGCTTTCACTGCTGATTGGCTGTTACCCGTGCCAATCAGCTCTGCTTGTAACCAATCAGATGGTGCTGTGGGTGGAACAATGCTGGAGACAGAATAGTGACTGAAGACAGAGAGGCGCGGCTGCATCAGAGCCAAAATAACCCAGTTTTAAATGAATCTCTTATCGGCCGTCAGATTTAAAAAAAAAAAAATGCAGATGCTGATTTGCGTCAAAATGCCGAATTTCGGCGCCGGTAATCGGTCCATCTCTAATCCACAGTGAAATAAAAACAGACAGCTCTCCACCTGGTCAGTTTATGTTAACTCTGAGTCTGAAAACTGACTCAGAGACTTTGACAGTAAAATAATAATAATGTTGTATTAACACTCACCCTGACTCAGCCTTCAGTTTTCCTCCTCCTGCTCTATTCAGTTCAAATGGCGTCTGACTGACTGAGCACTTTCAGTTTTAGCTGCTCCTCCCCTCTCCATTTACAGGAAGTCACCCAGTCTATAGTCTGTGTGTGTGTGTGTGTGTGTGTGTGTGTGTGTGTGTGTGTGTGTGTGTGTGTTGTTTACAGGTTTAGAACTTGCTTCTGGACCTGGATCTGTCTGTGGGACCATCTCAGCCTCTGACCTCAGCACATTATTGTTGTTAGTTTTTGTGTCAAACTGAGATCACCATTACTGTTACTCATGACTTGGTGGAAGCAGCATGAAAACAATCAAATGTTCATGTCAGTGTGAATCTGCCTAATATTCACTTTAACCACATGAATCACAATCAAATCACAAAGTGTAATAATTATTGTGTTAACTGAACTATGAAATACAAAACATCTGCTGAGTTTGAAAGACAAAGAGTCATAAAACAGAAATGACAAATTCAAATGATCCTAAATGTAGGAAGTTCTCAGTTTTAATGGAAATGTTGGAGGATGGAAATGGAATGGATTAGGTCAAACTCTGTGTTCTCTGTCACTTCAAATGGAAACTGGATCCATTTAACTCATCAAATATTTTATGTGCACTGGATATAAAAAGTCTACACACCCCTGTTAAAGTGCCAGGGTTTTGTGATGTAAAAAAGGAACCCAAGTTAAATCAGAGCTTTTTCCACCTTTAATGTGACCTTTAACCTGTACAACTCAATTGAAAAACAAACTGAAATCTGACTTTATTACAGCAGTCTTTTTGGGTAGGAGTCTATCAGCATGGCATCTTGACTTTGGAATATTTGTCCACTCTTCTTTGCAAAAACGTTCCATATCTGTCAGACTGTGAGGGCATCTCCTGTGCACAGCCCTCTTCAGATCACTTCACAGATTTTCAATTGGATTCAGATCAGGGCTCTGTCTGGGCCATTCCAAAACTTTAATCTTCTTCTGCTGAAGCCATTCTTTTGTTGATTTGGATGTGTGCTTTGGGTCGTTGTCATGCTGAAAGATGAAGCTCCTCTGCATCTTCAGCTCTCTAACAGAAGCCTGAAGGTTTTGTGCCAACACTGACTGATATTTAGAACTGTTTGTAATACCCTCCACCTTGACTAAGGCCCCAGATCCAGAAGAGAAACAGCCCCAAAGCATGATGCTGCCACCACCATGTTTCACTGTAGGCATGGTGTTCTTTTGGTCATGTGCAGTGCTGTTTTTGTGCCAAACATACCATTTGGAATTATGGCCAAAAAGTTCAACCTTGATTTCATCAGACCTTAACACATTTTCCCACATGCTTTTGGGAGACTTCAAGTGTGTTTTTGTGAAATTTAGCCAGGCGTGGATGTTTTTCTTCGTAAGAAAAGGCTTCCGTCTTTCCACCCTTGTCATGAGGCAGCCCGGCTGCCCCTGGGATTGTTCTCTTTTCTTTCTGTGTTTGTGTGGGGGTGTGTTCTTCGGTGTGGGTGTGTTCACAGGTGTGGATTCCAGGGCAGCTCCTCACTTTCAACCTGAGTGCACACACCTGTGCGCAATCTGGGCGTGATTACTCTACACTCCAGACTATAAGAGGCTCGGCTTTCCTGTTGACCATCGCCAGATCATTCCGTCATCTCCAGTGGTGACTTACCTCTGTGCTTACGCCATTAGATCTTCTTTTGCTGATTACTTACCTTGTGTTTCCTTGCTCCAGACCATACTAACCTCCGTGTCCTCTCCTCTGCTGCAGAATCCTCCGGTCTATTCCCCCGAGCTCACTCACCACCATTCTTGCTGACGTTTTTCCTCGGCCCTGGAATCCACCTGCTGCCATTTTGTCACCTCATTTGTTCGTTGTTTCTTTTGGAATAAAGACTGTTAACACCGCAATCCGCTCTGCTTTTGAGTCCTGCCCCGATTCTAAGACTGAGCATAACAACCCTACCCCACAGCCCAGACATATGTGTCAGGTTCCGCCTTTGAGCCAGGCAGTTTTATTTTGAAATCCTGTGTGTTTCCGGTTTTACGTAGTTAATGTTTGAGTTTCCGGTTGTTCACTGTTCTCCTCTCGTTTCAGGTGTCTTGACTTCCCTCTCCTCGTGTGCTCCTTCCACCTCCCAATTGCCCTCCCCTCCCTTAATGTGTTTCACCTGTGTGTAATTGTCTCTCCTACCCCTGGTGTATTTAAGTCCCCGTCCTCTCTGTACTTGTTGCCAGATTGTCTTGTGGAGGGTTTTTTTTAACACATCTACATTATTTCACCAATAACCATCGTAGGGAGATACCAGAGCTGGCCACTGTCTCACCAGAGAAGTATGGGGAACTGGTGAAGGGGTATTCAAGGCTGCAAATGCTGCAGACATTTGTACTGAAGTGTGCTAATGTTATTGGAGATGACCCTGTGTTATTGGTTGTGATCGATGAGATGAAAAAAGAAGGGAAACTTCTCCCCTTCCTCAGGAGGAAATAAGACTTCAGAAATTGGAGTGGGTGGGTTAGTTTTTCAGAAGAATCAACACAGTTGTTGTTTTAAGACAATGTTTATAAATAATTTTAAATCTGTATTAAGAGTGTTTTAATGTGCAGGCTGTTGAAAAGCACTTGTTATTGCTTTATTCTCTTTCGTAGCACATTGGTTGCTGTGCTTGTTTTTAATAAAATGCTTTATACTCTTATACTCTGTACTCCTAATTCTGTCACTGTTTTATGTCACAAAGAAGGATGGATCCCAAAGTTATCTACAACATTTATTACATGTGATGAAAAAGTCTACAAATCTTTAGCAAACATTATTAGATATTTGTTGTTAGATTAAGGAACATAAGAACATCTGCAAATCATTTATAGATTTTTTTTATGAATGCCTAACAAATCTGTTAAACATATATGGTGGTACAGTGGGTTTTTAACACATCTACACTATTTCACCAATAATTTACTAATAAGGTTGATCATATTAAAAATTAGTTACTGATGAATAAATCATGTACAATGTTGACACAATATTTTTAATAATGTCTAAATCATATATAAATGTTGCACAACTTTAGATATAAATGGTTTTATAATAATTTACAAATGTATATGTGTTTTGTTAATTATTTTGTTAATTATTAGTTAACTACTAATATCTACTAATAGCTTATAAATGTCTTATAAATGATCATTATTCTAAAGTGTTACCAACGAAGGCATATAGAAAGGGACAGACCCAGTTCTACCCAGACCTGTCCTTGAACATGATCAACATAGAGGGCATGATCAGACACCTTTGCTCTGAAACACACCTACAATTTACAATATAAAAAATCATGTACAGATGGTGAAAATGACTTTGTTCTGCAGAGGAAACTCTGGCTTTTGAATTCTGTATTGAAGAATAAAGCTCTATGGACTCAACTTCTCTGGTCTCCAGCATTTGACTTTGACTCTGGTTTTTTTCTTTTAAAAAGAAGAGTTAAACGCTTAGAAATGTTTTGGGAGAAAAGAACTTAGAGCGCTTTGGCGCATTTTCCTTCAGCCACTGTGAAAGTTTAACTCCTAAGTAAACATTTGTGTCAGCGCTTGATTTTCGACAAAGCAAGAGAAAGGTGCACCGTTCCCAGTGGCACTGCAACGCCAGGTCGATGTGTGGAGTGAGCGGTTTTAATATGTTATCCCCATACAGGGGACATATCAGATATTAACCCTTTCATGCATAGCGGTCACTACAGTGGTCAGCTACTGTATTCAAAAGCTGTTCTCTTGTGTATGCATGGGCTTTACTGTTATAGTTTCATATCAGCCAACACAGTGGATGCTTGTGCACCAAAGCAAAAAATGCCAACAGATGCCATGATGCTTCATGCACATGAAAAATAAGTGTGTCTGCATGCAGTGTCTTGTACGTTGGATGCTTTGCCAATTGCCATACAAGATGGATGGGAAGTATAGATGAGCAGAACATTATTATGTGAGAGGACAATATCAAATCAGAGGGAGACAGAACATTTGTACACCGCAAGCACACAATGTTGTGAGAAAACATCAGATTAGTATCATTAAAAATGTTTTCATAAGATAGTTTTCACGCAGAATGGACATGTTTGTAACTCCACGACAAAAAGGTTCATAAACAAAATTGTATTATTTTTATTTCATGCCTAAAGAGGGATAAAAACACTGGAAAAAAATCACAACTGAGGTGTTCATAATTCATGCATGAAAGGGTTAAACTGATAAGAACAGATATTACACTTGATCTTAGCCAAAAGGCCGAGAAGCGATGAGGCCCAAGCTCTTGGTACAACCGTCACTTGTCACGGTGTCCCGTTTGTAAGCCATCTTATCAATGGCCGCCACTTAGCAACTCCGCCCATCTGTCTGCTGTGTACTTTTCTCTGGCGCTATACAAATTATTCTGAATCAAAATGGAGATAAAGGCTTACAGCACCTGGTATTCCCAGGCGGTGTCCTTCCATTTCAAACCAGGCCCTACTCTACTTATCTTCCGAGATCAGACGAGATCAAGGCGTGCCCAGGGTGGTATGGCCGTAAGCAACACCAATCCATATAACAAGTCTCTTTATACATGTTAAAACGCCACTAACAAATCCAATGTTTAATTGGGACAATAATCATTTGGATTTCTCTACAAATCCAAGCACAAGAAGCAATCAAAAATGACCTTATCCACCTGACGAGAATTCTCTGACTATCCATCATCTGATAAAGGATGTTACTGCATCTGATTACTTATAGGTCCATTCCTGTCCAACATTGAGTAAGACATGTGAATGAACCACACTAGTTTAGGGATGATAGTTTTTGATTATTCTGAATCAAGATGGAGATAAAAGGCTTACAACACCTGGTATTCCCAGGCGGTCTCTCATCCAAGTACTAACCAGGCTCTACCCTGTTCTCCTTTTTCCAGGTAAGATGGAAATATTTAAAACAGCTACTTTTTGTGTGTGTGCCCAAACACTTTTGGGCTGAACATCGTGATCTTGTGTGCTTAAATATCACATCAAGTTAACAAACAAATCATCTGAACAAAACATTTCACTAAATGAACTAAACACTGACATGAACTACTAACATGTATTGACTTACTGAAAACCTTGGAGCTGACCTGGACTTTCCTGTAGTTTCCTCTTGTCCTTGTAACAGCAGTAGCTCCTCCCTTCCTTGTCAATAATTGTGCAGAAATATCTGAGTGCTTCTTTCTTCCTAAATCATGAGCAAGTCCTGTCCAGTCCAACTGTTTCTGCTCCTGTTTGACTTGTGAACTTGTCTCTGGCTGTGTGTCCACTTACTGCAGCCTGTGACATCAGGCTGTAGAATGTTGATACATCAAAGGCATCAAAGGACAAACACACACACACACTCACACACACATACTGGTACTTATATCTTTGTGAGGACACTCTCTGGCATAATGCATTCCCTCGCCCTAACCTCTCTCTCTCTTAGCATCTAAGACCTATGTCAGTACCTGTGCCTCTGTCAAAGAATAAAAAAAAACCCACTAGACCTGTACACACATAAAGTCATGTTTGTGTGTAGTCGTGTATTCATGTAGTCATCTGTGAATGTGTGTTTGATAAGTGCTAAGTGAAAATGCACATCAGAAGAAATAAGTTCATTCAGTAGTGTTATTTATTTTTTTATTATCATCATGTACAGTGGACTGGTAACCTCGCTCACAGCTGCTTCTCAGTTACACACTTTACATTTTCTGATTCGCCAACCAATCAGGTGGCTCTATTACCCCCAATGATGGCAGAGTACTCATTTGGTAGCAGCACGAGCTAGTGGACTGGCCTGATTCCAGCGAGAAGAAACGACATGCAACATCAACATGAACCCAGAGCCAACGTCGGCTGAGCGTGAGCCTGAGCCCTCCAGCTCCGAATCAGACAGCCATCTTTGACCGTATTTAAGCAGGGTGATAGTTGTTTGTGAACAGTGACATAGGCAGAGGCATAAATCAGTATATCTACATTCTTTATCAAAATTTGGGGGCGCAGCGCAGTACGTTAAGAGTGCGGCTTTGGAGATCAGAGGGTCGTGGGTTAGATCCCTGTGGACGACATCACCGTGGTGGGTCTCATATCCAACAATGATGAGACCCACTACAGAGTTCCAGAACCTGACACAGTGGTGTAACAGGAATAACCTCATCCTGAACATCAGCAAGACCAAGGAGGTCATAGTGGACTACAGGAGGTCCAGGAAGACTGAACACGCTCCTCTCTGCATACATGGGGAGGCGGTGGAGCGTGTGGACAGCATAAAGTTCCTGGTCATCCACATTTCCTCTGACCTCTCCTGGTCTGTGAACACTTCACACCTGGTGAAAAAGGCCCAACAATGGCTCTTCTTTCTCAGGTACACTGCCCGAGTCCAGAAAAGGGCCAGACGCATTGCGACAGATCCCACCCACCCGGGCAACTCACTGTTTGTACCGCTTCCATCAGGAAAGTGGTACAGGAACATTAAAACAAGCACAAACAGACTCAGGGACAGCTTCTTCCCCAGAGCTGTTAAAACAATAGCCCCCCCGCAGTGAAACACTCAACCCCCTACAGAACCCTCACACAGGCACCCTCCCCCCTCCAGCCACATACACCCACCTTCTCACACACACACACTCACACCCAGGCAGATAGACAGGCACACGCACACACACACACACACACACACACACACACACATCCCTGGTGACAACCACACAGAAGACAATGAACACTGACAGCTTCCATGCACTGGACCGCACTAAGCTGCACTTTATTACTTTACTATACTTTACTTACTTTGTGTTTATATTTTCACAAGTGTTCTTTTTTAAGTATTTGTGTTATTTATATGTGTGCCTTTAAGCCGAGATTCTCTGAAAAAATTTCGTTTTGCTCAAGCATGACAATAAAGACTCTTGAATCTTAACAAAAACCAAAAGTCTTCAAGAGTCCAAAAGGTGCTATATAGAGTTTAACGAAAGTCCAAAAAGAGTTGAAAATATCCTGTCCTCATGCACAGATCCTGCAGTTTTTCATATGTATTCAGTATTGTATTCACTGAGTATTGGCCTGTCTCCATTGGCTGGCACTGGAGTTAAACATGAAATCTTAGTTATTACCTAACACAGTGAAACCACTGAGTACATTTGTGAATAGTTGTCTCTGTTCAGGAAGCAGCCTGACTTCCTCTAGTAAATAATAACAAATAAGGAACTCTTACATGGACTTATACAGTAAACAATCATCACAATCATTTCAAGTTTCCATCATATTATTCCTGAGATAATATGAAACATTTCCAAATTAGCACTTCAGGAGCTTTGGCACCTTCTAGAGGCAGTTAGTGGAAAGAAGCTCAGGTGAAGAGCAGATTTCATTGTTGACTCTCTTTAATATCACACTTTGTGAATGTGTTCCTCTTCTGCTCTCAGCTTTCTTACCCTGGACTTCATCTGTCAGCCAGTGATGATGTTTAACCCAGCACGTGCTTCATGGTTCACGTCTGTTTATCTGAACATCTCAGCTGCCATCCCTGGTGGGGTGAGTGCAAAGAGGTTTGGAAACAATATAGAGATGACATTTCTGGAAATCACATTCAAAATGATCCACTTTACTCAGTACCCTAAAACAGCTCCTATTGGCCCACATTTTCTCTGATCCTCCTCTGTTTAGGAGCCAGGAACCATGGTCAAGCCCTAAATGTTACATGGACACGTTTCTTCATCACTACAGAAGTGTTTATTTTTGTACAAGTTCATGTGTAAAGCTGGAAATACTGCACACAGCTAATTTTAGCCTCTGGAATAAACTGTGTGTGAATCAACTCAGTCTGAGTGAACATGTGTGACCATCGAATAGACTCTGTGGCAGAGTTAAAATAACTGTTCCTGGAGTTGAATTTTTAACTCTGAAACAGAGTTAACTTGAACTGCTCCTGCTGTTAAAATACTCATCCCTCACTGAGTGTGACTCTAAAATTTAGTTAATTTTGATATAAACTCTTCTCCAGTGTTGACACCTAACACTCAAAATGTGTTTTATTTACACTTTTTAGAGTTAAAATTTATTCATTATTATATTATTTAGTTTTATGGGAAAATGACCACCAAACACCATCCTGTTGATTTTTTTGCTTTTTGTGATCATGGAAACAAGTTTCATGCTCAATCAAAACACAAAACACTTTGTGTAAAATGATTGATGTTATTTTACTGAACAATGGTTCATGTTTTCATCAGTACCAGTGCACACAAAGAGTCCAACACGATACTCAGCTCCACAGCATTTCACCCACTGTGCAGAGGCGGGTCTTCCATGGTGGCACGGGGGGGCACCCGCCCCCCCTGTAATCTGATTGGCCACCCCGCGTGCCCCCCCAATGGTCATTGGCTTGTTGGTTATGTCAATCATTGTATAAAGCTCTCACGCATACGACGCACTTTAAAGCGGAAGTAAATGTTAAACCTGTGTGTGACGACGTTAACGACTCATGAAGTCTTTTATTTTCGAAAGAACACAAAGGAAGTAGTTCCGTTGCTATGGGGTTATGAACGCTTAACTTCATCGGTCGGACTTTCTTGGCGCGTGATGCTTTCGGACCTGGTGTAACGAGTTAAGGTAAGAACAGAACACTGTCACAAAAATGTTTTGCCAACTTCTGTTAAATTTGCTTGAATGACTGCTTTTAAACAACACGTCTCTTACTTTAGTAAGTACTCTCCATCTGAATAAACTTTAATTCATCTCTCCACTATTTCATTAACGTTAGCATCTGACGTGTGTTTTGAATTAATAGTCAACAACGATTAGCCTATCATCATTGTTGCTACTGTTATGTTAGGGTTAGGGTTAGGGTTATTTTACAGTTATTTTGAAGTGTCAGCACCTCCCAAATGAGTTGTACTTGATCTGATTGTGATACAGGACAAAAAACTGTTTACACAATGTAAAGCGTTGCGTGCTGTTGTTATTGTCAAGAGAATTTGAGTGGTTGTTAGCGTCCTAATTTCATTTTGATGTTGTTGCTTAATGTTAATAAAACACATAACACTGAACTTTTTGTTCTGTTTTTCTTTTTTTGTTTGTTTAATTCTATTTCACATTTTTATTTTTTTTTTTAATAGCGTTGGCTTTTTTTTTTTAACATTATAAGAATTAAATTTTTGGACGGCCCCCCCAGATTAATTGTTGTTACCCCCTGTGCCCCCCACCAAAAAATTCTCTGGACCCGCCCCTGCCACTGTGTGACACAGACGATGGCTTCACAATCAAGGTGAAGAGATTAAATTCCAACAATTTTCAATAGTAGAAAGTAGAAAACTACAGTATTTGGTTCACCACTCCCCAAAAGCTTGGCTATAACTGAAGCACACACGTCTTTGTTGTGAGTAGAACCTGAAGGAGCTGCTTCAGTATTTTGGAAATGAGATGAAGTATTTCATCAGTTACAGACTGAGAATTGTTTACTGTCTCTGTGTTGTTGTTGAAAGGGATCTGGTTAGACACACTTGTGTTATCAATGGAGCTGTGTATCTTAATGAGATGTCTCCTGAATCCACAATAACTAGAGAGACTTTTACCTGGATACATGGCATGAATTCATTTGAGGTTCCTGAACCAACACTGAAGCAACACTGAACCAAAGGATGAATTACAGAGGAAACATCTCAACATTTTGGCTAAATAAGCTACTTATGGTTTGTTTAACAGCTTTGCTCTGAGCTCTTTTACTCTGTCTGCAAAAATGTGTACAGGCTGGAGAGAGCGTCATCATACTTCACACCGAAAACAAAATGTGACTTGAACAGTTCATCAAAAGCACAAAAGGATGTACATGACTGACATGACAGAAGCTTTTTGTCCAAGACAATATAAAAGGTGAAAACCTGGGTCTTTGAAGTTCCTGTGGCAAGAAGATATGGCTGATGGGTTCCTTCAGTGGTCAGGAGATGATCCTCAAGGCTTTGGGATGACTGAAACAAGAGAAATATGTTTACAAAAATGTGTTTCTAAAACTCAGCAACATCTACAGTATTTGGAAGTTTTGACAAACCTTCTGAAATTTTACCAGATGATCCGTTGCCTCTCCGACGCTGATCTTTGTGGGACGCTTTCTTCCAGCTGGTTGTGGAGTGAGAAGATGAAGCAGCAGCAGAAGAGAAGCCATGTTGCTGTCCCACTCTGGGGACAGAGTGAAAAGTACTTTTACACTCATTATATATATTAAGTAGTGTGTTTATGATATTGCTCTGTGCATTGTTCTAATGGTTTTACTATGATCTTAAACATATACGCATATAACAACTATTAATGGCCCAGTCATTATAAATCTGTGCTGGAGAGCAAAGCAATGTTCAGCCCTCACACTGTATCTTAACTGCAGACTTAAGTGGCCTATTTAGACTCAGAGATGCTTTTGTAAAATAAATCAATAAAAACACAATAAACTGACGACTGTTGGACGACTCACATAACTGCATTACTATTCTGATGATAACTGTACCTGCTTCATCAGCAGTGTCATATCCTTCATTCAGGGCAGCTTTCAGTTGTTGTTTTAAGAGAGACGTCTCTTTCAGGTTCCTGCCTCCTTGATAACTTTATCTTTAAAACTGCTGTTCCATTTTTCAAGGAACCTTGAAGCAACCTCTGCTCCAAACAGCAGTGAGAAGTCTTGCAAAATCTAAATAAAAAGAGAAAAACAACATTTTCAAACGTTTAAAATAAACCAATATTTTTACTTAAAATATATATTTAATACTAACCAGTCCCATGACATCCATGAAACGTAGAAACGTGTGTAATACATCAGCTGACCGCTGTGGGTCATGAAGAATCTGCTGACGGCAGTAGAAGGTTTCTCTCATCCTCTGGAAAACTAAGTCAGGATCAGCTGTGTGGTGAAGGAGGGATATGGCTTCCATGCATTCATCTCTGATTGGCTGATCATCGTATGTTCTGGATGATGTGGGACCTCCTTTTAGCTCCACTTTTGGATTTCCGTTGCACAGTCTTCATGCACCACTCAAGAAAGGGTTAGGGCCTTTGTTGCTTTGAATATCATAGAAATGTTCCTGAAAGAAAAAAAAGGTGTCTCAAGAACAAATACTGTATGTTGCTTATATGCAAACAAGGGAGTTAAACTTACATATCATTTTTGGAGTATGGGTCTTTCAAAGATGGGAAAAGTGAAACAATCCTGAGGGCATGGAACTCTTTTGTTGCTTTACTAACAGCTCTCCTGCAAGTGAGAAAAAAAGCCTCTTACCATTTTTAATTTTTTTTTTATATACATATTTTCTTATAAAAGGATACAGGATTAAGTTGAAGCCTCTTACCCTTCTTTTCTATGCATGTGAGCGACAATAATATTAACCAGTAACCGTGTGGTGGAATATTTCAAACTTCCAGTCTCTTCATTCTCTTTAATCACAGTCATCTCTGCTGGTTTTGAATTTGCTCCACATTCAAAAACATTATAAACATATTTACAACTACACTTAGATCTATGTTGTAAGTAAATACATTCATCTAATACCTGTACATATTACTTGCATTTTTAGGAATTATGTCTAATAAATAATGATTAAAATCTAGTTGTATACAAGTTGGAAAACAATTACATTTTCTGCAAGCACACTGTCCATCAAAGGCTGGCATCCAGAATCACTTGTGTCTCTGCTTAAAGTGCTTGAGACTGACAGTGTATCTGTCAGACTTGGAGAGGAGGAGCCTTCACACCCTTGCTGCAGGACACTTAGATCTGAAGATCACACACACACAAGTATAAGGCAAATAAAATCTAAAGTCCAGCACATTAAAACTATATCACAGACCTGGCTGGATATTACCTGTCTCAAGACAAAACATTACCATTACCTATAACTCTGCTTACCACAAGTAGTGAGGGTCACATATTCTGTCAGGTCTGAACGATCAGCCAGGTTCATAGATGCTTCAGTAGATGGGAGGTCTGAAATGCAGACAACACATACAGCTTAATATGAACTGATTAAATACTGTACTTTGGAATTCTTATCATCCACTTCTCACAATCACATATTTTTGTCTGTGTCAAGATACAAATCTCTCAAAATATAAGTGCAGCAAAATATGAATTTTTAAATGTCCTACCATCATCACTGTAGATGAAGAAACACAGATCTTTGAAACATCCTCATCCACCTCTGCTCACTGTTGATCTGTGACTTTCAGTGTTGTAGTCTCTGGGATAAGAAACTTCTGCTGGACTATACCATAACAACTCCACGTTACAACATGTTTACATCTTTATTAATTTAATACTAAACATCTGACTTGAGCCGAAATTATTCTCTTAAAAAACACCGACATGCGGTTGCATTGTTGGATGGTTATTTCAAAACAGTATTAATTACCTTCAAGATGCGCGTCGTCATGAATTTGTGAAGCTTATCAAACAGTTTGTCATTACCGTCATACAGACACATCACACGCCACAGACAGTATGGCCGACATTAACGTTTGAGTGAAAGCTAACAGCTCCACAATGGCAGCTAAGGACAGTTAGCTAACTAATGCTGCGGGAGCTACTTGCTCTAAATAATGGAGTAAAAGCAATGGGGTTACGTTCAACATCAAGTTCGTGCAGTCATTAGCGCTACTATGTAAGTAGATAAAGTGAGAACAATGACAAAATATCACACATTTAAAGTACTTTCTGATAAAAATCATGCTCTTACCAGCCTTGTGACGACGTTCCTTGTGCTGCTCATGCCGCCATAAAATGCGTCGTGAACTCCAGGGACAGAGTTAAAACCAGATCCTGAACACCAGGGAATAAACTCCAAAATTCAACTCGGCCTGGGTGTACACCTTAACACAAACTGTAGTCAGAGTTATAAAATAAACTCCAGAAATGTAACTCTTTCACACTTTTTTGCCTGACTCCAGATTTTAGTACTTTGTGAATTTGCTGTGTGTTAGTACATGTAGTTGTGTACAGTTCAGCTGCTGCTGTCCTTGGTGCTGAATTCACCAACCCAGCTGAATGGTCCTGAGTGCTTATTGTTGTAATTCATTTGGTATTTTTGAGAAGAATGAATATCATTAGTATGGGTTATGTTTTGGTTAGTGTTAGGCAACATGTGTCCTCACAACTATATTAAGACAAGAATCTGTGTGTGTGTGTGTGTGAGAGAGAGAGAGAGAGAGAGAGAGAGTTTGTCCTTTGATGCCTTTGATGTATCAACATTCTACAGCCTGATGTCACAGGCTGCAGTAAGTGGACACACAGCCAGAGACAAGTTCACAAGTCAAACAGGAGCAGAAACAGTTGGACTGGACAGGACTTGCTCATGATTTAGGAAGAAAGAAGCACTTAGATATTTCTGCACAGTTATTGACAAGGAAGGGAGGAGCTACTGCTGTTACAAGGACAAGAGGAAACTACAGGAAAGTCCACATCACCTCCAAGGTTTTCAGTAAGTCAGAACCTTTTTTAGTTGATGTCAGTGTTTCAATTCAGTGGGATGTGTTTGTTAAATTGGCATGATGTCTAATCACACAAGAACTTCAGCCCAAAGGTTTCAGTACATGTTCAGTTTATGCTGATTGTATCTGTGAGATTTTCCTATTGTCAACTTAGGTTTCCATTTTTGCTTCAAAGCATTATGGTTTGTGTTAAAGGAAAGGTGCCTATTTTTTCAAGTTTGTCTTTTGAACTTAAAATGTTCAAAAAACATTCACAGGCTTTTATGTAAATTGAAATCATTTGTGGTTGTTGCTTTGGATCCTCCTAAATGATGGAGCATAAAATCCACAGTCCATGAGGCAAACATGAGGCTTCAGCAGTCTGACTTATATAGTTGAAACAGGCGTCTTTTTTTATCATTTAAGTTGAAGATCAACCACCAGTGCTTTGCATGTGGAAAAGTAGTTTGCCTGCAGCCACAGATCCAGACTCTGCAGTTAGTAACATACATTAATGGGATATGAATGTGTACAGATGGAGTGTGAGAGGAGGAGAGAGGAAATCAGTGCATCATGGGAAGTCTTCCAGCAGTGTAGACCTATAGCAGCATAACTAGTGGCTCATTCAGGAAAGCCTTACTCAGCTCTGACTATAAGCTTCATCAAAAGGGAAAGTTTGAAGCCTCCTCTTAAACATGGAGAGGGCGTCTGCCTCCAAGACCCAAACTAGTAGATGGTTCCACAGTAGAGGAGCCTGATATCTGAGGGCTCTGCCTCCCATTCTCTCTATTGGAGACTTTAGGAACCACAAGTAAACCTGCATTCTGGGAACACAATGTTCCAGGGTAGTAGGGGATGGCTGCACTGCTGCTGTGACCCGGCTTGGTAACACAGCCGGCCATTGCCAACTCTTAACATTCTCCTCTCCTTAGCTGTGTCTTCAGTAGCTAAACTTGTGTATCTATGCTGAAGATTAGAGAGAAAGCTCTGTTCTAAAACATCTCTCTGTTTTCAGCTCTCAGGACTTTTGCAGCTTCTACCTCAGTCTCTACAGTTTGGAGTTTAGTCTCACTCCTGTGCTCCTGTTTGTACTTTGGGATATCAGCCTTATGTCACTGTTTACTGATCAATTACAGCCATATCAGAGCTGTGTTATGTTACTGATAATGCAAACCAAACTTTTCCTGCTTAACTGGGGAAAAGTTAATACAAAGAACTCTGAAATATCACATTCAGTGTGCAGCTCGCACTGTTGGTGGTTGGGGTCTTCAGACTCCCTGAAAGCTGACATACAGTATTAGTTGAAGAAGGTAGTATTTTTATTTTGGATGAAACACATCCAGGTGTATCACTGTCCCTGTATAGTGTGCTGACTTTCTAAATGTACCTCGGACATGTTTTAAGACTCAGGAAGATTGTGCTTTCCAGTTTGCAGCCTCTAAACTTTGGAATAATCTCCCAGTAAGTCTGAGGTGTGTGGACTCTGTGGACTCTTTCACAAAGCAGATACAAATCCATCTGTTCAGACAGGTTTTTAGGTAACGTAGTATTTTCTGTTTACACTTGTGTTCTATATCTGCTCCTCTCTTTGTATTTTATCTGCTGTTCTTATTGTTTTATTTATTTGTTTCTCTTTGACTGTGAAGCAGTGTGTGACTAGATTAGAGCCTTTGTGGAGGCAGAGTGATGAGTCTGTGCTTTAAATGAAAACTGGGATTGTGGAAAAAATCTTCTTACCTAAAAATACAAACCGTTCATCCTGCTTCATCCTGTTCTGCCAGTTTACTTCTGCAGTTGAGACCAAACCTCATAACTTAAAGTGAATCTCTGAGCACAGACTTGTTCAAATATACACACTGCCCTATACAAGAAGGGTCAGAGCAGGCTCTACCTTCTTAGGAGACTCAGGTCCTTTGGAGTGCAGGGGGCTCTCCTCAGGTCCTTCTTTGACTCTGCTGTGGCATCAGCCGTTTTCTATGGTGTGGTCTGCTGGAGCAGCAGCATCTCTGCGGCGGACAGGAAGAGACTGGACAAACTGATCAGGAAGGCCAGCTCAGTCCTGGGTTGCTCCCTTGACCCAGTGCAGGTGGTGGGAGAGAGGAGGATGGTAGCAAAGCTATCATCAATGATGGTGAATGAGTCCCATCCCATGCAGGACACACTGACTGCACTGAGCAGCTCCTTCAGTGAGAGGCTGCTTCACCCCAAGACAGTGAAGGAGCATTATCGCAGGTCCTTCCTTCCTGCGGCTGTTAGACTGTACAACCACATGCACACAAACCACTTTAACACATACTCTGTCCTGGACCTAAAAACTGGTGCTATATGTGCAGCCTTCTTCTTCTTTTTCATACTGTTTACTGTTTATTATTATTATTATTATTATTATTATTATTGTGTATTATTGTGTAAATCCTGAGTGTCTTCTTTGCTGCTGTAACAGTGTAATTTCCCCATTGTGGGACTATTAAAGGTTTATCTTATCTTAGCTTATCTTATCTTATTGCATATGAAGTTCAATAAGGAAACATTTACAGTGACACTGAGGCAATTAATTCAAATCTTATACCAACAGCCTGTAAAAGAAACAGTGTTCTCCTGTTGGCTTTTTAATTAGATATTGAATTGAATGTTTTATTAGTGATATGATTGTCAGTTGTTAATGTGAATCATAGTATGTTGCCTCTTAAATACAGTCACAGCAGTGTTTGTCCTTCAGAGCTGTGCAGAGGCTGAACTGGGCTGTGTCTCTTTTGTCAGAGTGAGGTGTAAAGGTGCTGTCATGAGTGTTTGTCTGCTGACTGCTGGTAGAAATTACTGGAAAGTGTCTTTCTGTCTCCTGTCAGTCCATAATAAGTCCTCCTTCAATCATTTTGACTGATGTTTCTTTTAGATCTCGTTCATCTTATCTTGTGCTGTTAGACCTTAAATCCACAGAGTCCTGCTGTATGTTGGTCTCTTCTCTGCATCACACTGAGATAACAGTTACACCTGTCACCTGAATCAAGTAGGAAGCTGATGGTGAAAGTTAAATGACTTATTTTTATGCTGGTGTGAGAGTTTACATGCAAGTGTGTTTGTTAACTGTGAATCACATTGTGGTTAAGTTTGTGTTTGGGAGATTTCCTCCATGTGTTTATGGAAACAGATGAAGGTATCAGGTCATTGCATTATTTGATGATCTCTACCTGTTAAACCATCCAAAGCAGCTCTGCAGTGTTTCCATCTGTGTTCATGTTGCTGTTTGAGGGTTAAGACTTGGTTTCAGGGTTAGAATTGGGTTTTGGTTAGAGTTAGGGTAAGGGTTAGGGAATGCATTATGTCAGCAAGTGTCCTCACAAATACATAAGTACCTGTGTGTGTGTGTGTGTGTCCTTTGATGCCTTTGATGTATCATCATCCTACAGTCTGATGTCACAGGCTGCAGTAAGTGGACACACAGCCAGAGACAAGTTCACAAGTCAAACAGGAGCAGAAACAGTTGGACAGGACAGGACTTGCTCATGATTTAGGAAGAAAGAAGCACTCAGATATTTCTGCACAATTATTGACAAGGAAGGAGGAGCTACTGCTGTTACAAGGACAAGAGGAAACTACAGGAAAGTCCACATCACCTCCAAGGTTTTCAGTAAGTCAGTACATGTTAGTAGTTCATGTCAATGTTTAGTATAGAAGTTCATTTTTTGAAATGTTTGTGAAATTGGTGACAAGTAATCATACCCATAAGCCCAGATTGTGTGCTTATCATTCATGGACAATATTGAGTTTTTTTAAATGCTGATCATGATTGTGAGAAATTCTCATGGCTGCTTAACCTCTTAACTTTGTTTTGGTGTGATGCACTGTAGTTTGTGTTAAAGGAAAGGATTTCTAGGAAGTCTGTACTGTCTGCAACAAGATCCTTTCTAAAGAAATTCTAATGGAAATGATGGAGCATAAAATCCACAGTCCCTGTCCTGTGGAAAAGTTGACTTCCAGAGTTGAAAAGAAGCAAACATGAGGCTTCAACAGTCTGAGTAGATCAAGTTTCTATCTTCCAGGTATTTTTAGTCCAAAATTCTCCTCTTTGTGTTTCTACACCTAATGTTTCCTTGCAAAGCTGTGGTGGAGAGATGGAAACACAGAGAGGAAATTCTGCACTAAAAGACTAAAAGGTGTTCAGAAGCTTAAGGTTGTTACAGAGGTGTCCTGAAAATTAGGATATTATGAGTTTTTTTTCCCATTAGCACATAAGCTGTGATGACATGCATTTCCATTACAGCCTCACAGGAGTTAGCAGGGTAGCTGTGCCACATTGCACTGTGTTGGTCCTGCTTGGTAGCAGAGCTGACCATTGCCAACCTATGACATTCTCCTCCCTTTAGCTGTGTCTGCAGTCGCTACCCTCCTTTGTGTCTATGCTGTAGACTAGAGAGAAAGCTCTATTCTTAATTCTCTCTGTTTTCAGCTCTCAAGACTTTTGCAGCTTCTACCTGAACCTCTGTGATCTGGGGTTTACTTTCACTCCTCTGTTCCAGTTTGGACTTTCAGATATCAGCCTTATTTCACTGTTTACTGATCATTTTCAGCCACATCACAGCTGTTATGTTACTACTAATGCAAAGCAAACGTTTTGCTGTTTCTTTTAAACTATGAAAAGGTTGTAAGAAAATGAAATGTGTTTCTCAGTGAGTTAGCATCACTTTATTAGTGGTTCAGATGAACAAATCAGTTTGCTGTGCAGTAAAGTGGAAGAAACACTTGCAGCGTTCCAGCACAGCTTTAGTGATAGTGGCTGTTCACAGCATGGCTTAATGTGAGTACACCTCCACAATGGAAGATGCTATTTGTCAGAACGAGGAGTATATTGATTTTAGATGTCACATTTCCAGCCCACTCACCTTCCCAGTTTAGTATAATGAAGCTGGTATATTTGTTTGGAAAGCTTGCACTGTGGTTTTGGAAGCCACGCCTCCTTGTCTCTTTTGGCCCGAGTAAAGTTCACTACATCCTAAACAATATTTTCCTTTTGAAACCAAAATGAAAGTTTTGCATTCATGGTGATATATACATTAACAATTGGAAACTTTTCTGTACATACATAGGGTCATTGGTAACTGTCAAGGCTATGGGGCAAGTACTAGGACCCAAATGCATGACCCCACAGATGTGGAACATGGCATGAGATGAAACATGAGACAAAAAACAAACTGACAACAGACAAGGGGAAATGCAGACTATATATACACACAACAGGTAAGGAGAAACAGGTGAAACCAATTAGGGCGAGGCAGACAATCACAAAAGGAGGGAAACAAGACAAAGACAGGAAGTAAAACAAGACCAGATACATAAGGGCAGTGAATTCAAAATAAAACAGGAACCCACAAGACAATATAGACGCCAGACAAAAACATAACTTAACATAAATTACAGACTATGACAGTAAGTAAAACGAGACATGATACACAAGAAATATACTTTCCAAAATAAAACTAAACTGAAAATGTCCAAAAGTCCACAAAAGAGTTCCAAAAAACAGCCCCCTTAGGGGCTAGACGTGGTAATGAAGTTTATTAACAGCAGTGGAGGTGGGAGACTGGGGTTTGTATCCAGAGTCCACTCTGTGGTTAGGTTTGGTATTTACAGCTATTTAACAATACACACAAGCTAACTTGCATACGGCCTAATACAAATGTCACACACACACATTTCATCAGAGAGACCAGCTCTCAGACTTCTAAATATTTGTATTCCTGGAACATGTGACTCAAATATATCTCAGATATGAGAGACACAGGGTGGCCTCAAGAAAACACACGTACAGATCAGACCACAAAGAGAATCAGAAAAAGCAACATAAGAGAAAACACTGTGGGATTTCAGGAAACATACACTATTACTTCCTCACCCTGTCTGTGGCTCTCAGCTTTTTAAATCTTTGAAAACACTTCACTTAAAAATAGTTTCAGTTTTTAGAAAAAGGCTCAGTAATGTACTAAAATATCTGGACATTGTAGTTTTCTTTTAGTGAAACAAACAGGAGAAGGTTTATTTGTTTGGGACGATATTCTCATGCAGATATCTACACATTGTTATGGCGGCGTGGGAAGCGGCCAAGTAAACAGGCAGAACCCAAATGCAGAACTCAGAGACAAGGAGATGCTGTGTACAGTCTTTATTGGGAATACGGCGTGGTGAGGGGAAGTGTGGCTGCTCTCAGCTGAGGCAAGGCGAAGTCTGTAGTGGGGTGATAATGGATGGAATGGTCGATGGAGCGTGGGGAGGAGGCAGGTGTCCGGGGATGATTATTCAGGCGGTGCAGAATGGACAGGTGATCCTACAGAACGAGACAAAGACAAGATGAGAATAGGAATGACGGCTGGAATCAAAACACAGTAAATAACTAGTACAATCTTTCAGAGCCAACGTGTCTACCTGGGGCGTGGTCAGACGAACTGGCGGCGACAGGACTGAAGAGCTGGCTTAAATCATGAGTTGAAGGTGGAAGGCTGATGGTTGACTCAGGACAGCTGTGTCAATTAGGGAACGTGGACGTCCCCACACTCCATCCTGGCGAGAGAGCCACACACACACACACCACAGACCAAACAGACAAACAAGGACAAACAACCCACACAAGGCAGGGGATACACAGGACACAAAAGGAAGGAGGAGGAACCCTGAACTAACCCTTAACAGACATTTGGTTAGTGAGCCAGTGTTTATGGCAGCAGGACCGTGGATGTGGATTGGACTCAAAATGAACTAGACTCCTCACATTCAAAGTAATAAAGGAATATCAGCCATTGCAACAGCGAGGCTCACTGATGTGTTTTAATAGTCTTTGGACAACAACTGAGCTCAATGACACAGAGGAATAAGTCATATCAGACTTTGGCTTCACAGGAAAAGTGTGTTAGTGAGATCTGTTCATTGTTGGTTTTGGTCTTTTCATAGGAAAAAAAGCACAACATCATCAGCCTTATCCTTTACAGCAAAGCACAGCAGTGGATTTTGCTGAGTAATAAAATGTTGATGTGTAATGATCAGCTGGGCTGTGATGACCAAATCATCATCATTTCACAGTGGTGTTTTAAGGCTGGTTTGACTCTTTATTCCTTATTGAACAACAGGATATTGGATCAAAGCGTCAAACTCTTACTGGAGTTAAAGTAACAGAAACTAATGAATAACATTGTCTTCTTTTGTTCAAAGGTGCTGTTTGAAACATCCATCTATAATGGAGCTCTGCAGATCTGCTGGCAGATACAGAGCTACAAGACTCAGATAAGAACTTCTATCCTCCCAAGCCCACACTAATACAAAACACCAGCTAAATTATTTGAAGAATTATCTTGACAGGCTCAAAGATGACATATCTCCTTCATGTTTTTTAGATGCTAAACCTTCAGCAGAAGAACCAGATCCCGGCTCAGGTCACTGCTGAGGACATGACAAACCTAAAGAGTAAAGATGAAGCTTCTGTTGTGTTTCTGTTTGACCACTTTGGGAGTTTGCACTGGAAGATTTTGATGAGGAGGTTTCCAAACCTCTTCTGATGCTGGTGAGACTAGAATCCCAACAACACTTCAAATAGTTTGGAGTGAATTGTTACATTAGGCTGATTTTAATGTCTGAACATGTAAAAACTGCACTTCATATCTTATGTCTTGTTTCAGGTGTGGACAGTGAACGTCAGCAATAAAATGAGGGACATTGAGGTTGAAGCCTGAATGCTCCTCATATCCCCAGAGACCTAAGCTCCTAGTTTTCAGTGAGTCACATTTGACACACGTTCTTTATTAACAGTCGATCTACAGTGGTTTTTATATCTCTGATATATTCTGAAGGGTTGTGAATTTGAATTTTATTGACTGTAACCCACAGACATCCTAAAGTCATCAGCACAGCTGGAAACTATGATCCTGAGGAAGACACCCAGCACCAAAATGGTCTGTCCACAAGAGGTGGTGATGGAGGCCACCTTCTCCTGCTCCATCAGGGATGACATGGTCCTGTCTATCCTGACAGAGATCAGACCTACCCACACCATATCCTGGTGCACTGGATCACGAACTTTGCACCACTGCGGCTGAGCAAAACTGTCGGTTGCATCAGAACATATTTGTGGGATGTTTCAGACCCAGAGCCCCAAAGTGCTGACTCATCTGACACCTGCTGCTGAACCTCCTGCCACCACTGCTGAGGAGAAGCCACCATCCAGTCCAGAGATACTCTCTGTGGTTCCCTGCTGTGGTTCCCAGAGATGTGGATTTGAGTCAATTGACTTGGACTCGAGTCAGACTTGAGTCATTAACTTGATGACTTTAGACTTGCAACTGGACCTGGACTTTAACACCAATGACTTTTGACTTCACTCAGACTTCAGCCTTATGACTTGAAAAGACTTGATACTTTACCCAAAACTTGATGATTAAAAAGTTTGTCATTTAAAAATTGTACTAATCAATTCATTTCACACCTCCCTCACTGAGCAATGCAATCCACCTCTCTCTCTCTTCCCCTCTGCCTGTGTGTGCGTGTGTGACCTGTCAGCTGCCAATCAAACTAATCAAGGAGGAGCTATGGTAATGGTAAACCAAAAAATCACTTTGCAAAAATCATACCAAAGGTCATTTCATTCAGGTACAAAAACTATGAAGTGGTTAAAAAAAACGGATGAATTGTAACATGCAAATCATGCAGCAAGAAGATTACCGACCACAACACAACTTCCAACTTCATTCGCCATTTAAAATTGCACAAAGGACGGTAAGTTTAGCTTATCAAAAAATGTGCAAAACAGCTTATGTTCATGATACCGCATAGATGTACTGTGTATGCCAACCAGTTGGCTTGTTACTCCTAAATGAAGATTGTCCATTATCAACATGTCACAACTTGACATTTGTATGAGTAAGATACATAAGATATATATTTATATAGTTTTATCATCAACACACTGTCTCTGAACGTCGTGGACAAAGGATCAATATGCAAATCTGTCCAAATATTTGAACAGTACACAATAAAATTACTATGAACTTAATATTAAGATTATTATATTGCTAATATGAGGAGCAAAGTGAAATTTATATAATACTTATATTATAATTATATTGTAATATAAAGGGATTTACTAACATCTGTCAATACCAGATGAACAAAAGCATCACAAATGAACCACAGAAGCCTTCAATCTCACAATTCCTGGACTCTGGTGTAGAGCAGTACAGCATGAATTATCCTCAGCAGAAAGCTATTACCAATAGAAAACTATAAAGGGAAAAAGGAGAATTTTTCCGGCCATCTGGGTCCGAACCCACCCCAAAACTGAGGCTCCAAGTTGTTTTGGGCTTTCAATTCAGAATTTTTTAACAAAAGATTTTTTGAACCTTCATCATTTTAAAAATGCCAGAATACAAGAGATATGTTTTTAAATATTTACCCCAAAACTGTTTTTGGGATGGGGTTTTTTCCGGAATTGACATCAAAAAAAGGGGGACAAAAGTTAAAAGGTAAATATAATTTATTTAATCCCCTTATTCTTTGCCCAACAAACATAAGTTCTTTTTTATGAAAAAAAAGCATAAAGGTTTTTCCTCACATTTGACCAGTATGGGAGGTTTTTGGATTTTTATACAGTATTGTCTCCCCCAATTTAAAAGGCATTTTTTTTGTGAAAAAAGGGGATAAAAAAACCCCCTCCAAAATTATGAAAAATGAAAAAAAAAACTGGTCAGGGGGAAGGCTGTTAAAACTCAGTTTTGGCCAAACGCGTCTTGGATTTATCGCCCAAAAAATTTTTTTTGTTGGCAAAAATTAGAAAAATAAATTCTCTTTGGTCAGGAATTTTCACAGGCGGGGGATTATCAAACCATTTAAAAGCCCTAAAATCTGATTTTTTGGGAAAACATATAAACCAATTTAAAATTTCTAAAAAAATTCCCATTTTAACTACGGGAAGGGTTTTGTTTAAAGGGTTTTTCAGTCGGATTTAGAGGGTTCAAACCCAAAACACACTGGGGGAAAGAAAACCTTCTTTAATAATGGAGTCATATTTCCCGCAGATTTTGGCTTCACCCCATATCTTTAAAAAGGAAAGTTGTTTATGTTTGGAAAGAGGCCTGCTTTTTAAATCCAACTACAATGAACCAGTTTGTTTTTTAAAAAATGCCCCCTTTAAAATGGGGGATTCCCAAAAGGGTTTGGCTTAAGAATTTTCATTAACCCTTTTTCCCAAAACAATTTCGGAAAGGGGAAAAAATTCCATTGCTTTTATATACCCCCCTAATTTTTACTTGAACCGAAAAAGTCGTTCCATATTCCGAAGCAAAAGTTTCCGGAATTTTTTTTCTAATTCAGACAAAACTTAATTATTTTTTTGGAAAAAAAAACATTTTTTTCTATAGTATCGGGATGGGGTTTTGGCCCCAGTAGAAATTAAAATTTTAATTTTTTTTACCCAATTTTTCCTTTTAATCACATAAAAAAAACTTAACCCCTTTTCTTTCCCCCAAAAATATAGTGATTAAATTTCTGTGGATTTTTAAAAAATTATCCATTTTTTTAAAATTTGGGGATCGAAATTTCCCATTATAGGTGAGAACTTCAAAAAACCTAGCACCAAAAAGTGAACGGTATGCTGGAAATTAGCAAAAAAGATTTTATTGTATAACTTTTCTTCTTGGTTCCCTGAAAATAAATTTTTTTTAAAACTTTCCCTCACAAAAAGGGCCCTAACCACCCCCTTTAATTCAAAACTGAAACCCCACCCCCGTTGTTTTTCCCCAGGAAGGGTTTTTTGTTTAGTTCCCAAATTTAAAAAATAAAAGGGAGGCCGAGCTTTAGTATAGGCCCTCTCCTGTGGGAACAACTGCGTTTTGTTGGGGAAGGAAACCTAATTTTACCAAAAAACCTTTGTTTGTAAACTTATAATCGGGTTGTAGTTACAAGCCCCAAATTATTTTAAACTTATATTAGTACAATTTTTCCAAGCACTTACATTAAGGAAACGTTAGTGGGGCCCGCTGGGAACAACTCCCCTGAACCTCTATGGGGCCCGGGTGGGGACCCCCATATCACCCAAACTCTTTTTTTCTCTTTCCTCCTAGTCCCCTCTAAAAATTTAGCCTTTTACTTTTTAATTTGTGTTTTGTGTGTCCTGTTTTGTTTCTTTGGCCCCCTTTCTCTCTGTCCTTTCTGCAGGTACCTGGCCCGGAGGATTTTCTTTCCCCTCCCCCACTCTTTTTTATTTTTACAATAAAAACCCTTTAACTGGCAAGCCACTCCCAAAAAAGGGTTAATTCTCAAAAAATTTGTAAATAATTCCAGTTAAACGGCTTTTCCCTCCGGGCTTTAGCAGGGGCCGGGGAAAAGGACCTCCCCAAATTTTGCAATTTAACGGAAGAAAAAAATAAAGAGTTTTTTTATTTAAAGTACCCAAAAAATCCTACACCAAAGTTTCCCAATTTTTGAAAAAAAAGTTACCAGGGAAAAAGGCAGCCTGGGAACAGACAAAAAAAAAACCCTCCTTTTTTTAAAAAAAAAACAAAAAATCCTCTAAAAAATCCAATTTTTAAAAAATTTTTCTTGGGACTGGAATTTTCTTCCAAATGCGGTTTTGGGAAAACAAAGGGGAGCCCGGACAATATTTTAATTAAACTTTGGGGGAACAGGGGGAAAAATCAGTGGGAAAACAAAAATTTGGGGGAAAAACCCGGGAAAGAAACCCCCAAATAAAAAAAAGATTACAAAATAAAACAAAAATCAAAAAAAGGGCAGAAAAAAAAAAAAAAAATTTTTGGAGGAAAATTTTTTTCAAATTCAATCCGGAAAAAAAAAATAATTTCCAAACTGAAAATGTACCCCTTCGAACCTTTGTTCCCCCTCCCTCCACCCGGGGCTTCTTTCCCCCCTTTCCCAGGGAAATAACAGGAGGCCCCCATCTGGGGGTTTCCGGGCCTTTCCTAAAAAGGGAGTTTTCCAAAACGTCACCAACGCCCGGGTCCAGGTTTTCTTGACTTTAAAATTTTTTTTTTGGGTATAAAAAAATTTGAATTGAATTAATTTACATGGTTGATGTCCCCCAATCTCCTGTTTTTTTATATTTTTTAAGGGGGGGAAAAAGGAAGTTTTTTTTTTATGAAGCCCCAAGCCCGAAAAATTTTCCTTGCCCATTGTTTGGTGTTGGGTCGTAAACTGAAGGTAAGATATTTTGATGGGAAAACCCAAAAAATAAAAAGAATTAAAAGGAATTAAGTTTGGAATGGCCCAACGGTCGATTAATCCAACGGAAATTTGAAATGACTAAAAGGGGAAAAAAAGGGCAAAGTTTTTTAAAACACATTTGTCCAATAAAAGGTTTTAAAGTTCTTTAAAAAAAATAAAATAAAAGCAAATCTTTACATAAAATTAAAAAATAAAATAAAGAATAAAAGAAATATTTAAAATTACAGAAAAATGAAAACAGAATTTAAATAAGAAGGGGCAGAAGCAATTTAATGCTTATAAAGGTTGTTTTCAGGTACAAAAATAAGTAGTGTTTTTTTAAAATTGGAAGTTTATTAAGGGAAGCAGAAAATAAACTGTTATTTGAGCTGATTAAAACAAACCAGTAGGTGTTTTATGACAAAAAGGGTCGGGGAGTTTATAAAACCATTCCAGAGATTTTTTGGTCCAAACCATTCATGTTTGTGACCAAAGGAGTTTAAAAAGATCCTTGTTTCCCCTTAAGGGCTGTCCAGGAGATGCCTAATTGGAAGAACAGTTTTTAAAAGAAGAGTGACAAATATTAAATCAAGGAAAATCTATAGATCCCCCCAAAAAGACTTTAAATAAAAGTAAATTTTTCAGTTTTTTTTTTAAAGGAGTTGAAGGGGTTTAAGGTCACATTGGTAAAAAAAAGTTTTAGGTTTTTTTACCCGCCTGCACTTTGGGGGTTTTTAGACTTTTTATATAAGTGAAATTTAAATTTTAAAAGGAAAATGAATTACCAAGGGAAAAACCGGTTTGAGCAAAAACCCTTTTCCATCATCCTTTTCAAAAAACCGAAAACGTTTGTGACCATTTGGAAGACCAGAAAAAACAAGGAATAATGCAGACTGGGGGGCTGAAAGAAAAAGAGGAACGGGAAAATGACACAGGTAAGAAAACTTGGATGGGGCTCAAGGGAAGGAAACAAATTAAAGGGCCCACGATCCTCCTTCCCGGGATATTTAAGTGGCCCTTTTTTGGCTCAGTGTTTCACCGGTGTCGAGGGCTGTTTTTGATGTTTCTGTTCGTTTTGTTCCAATGTTGGGGAAAAAATAAAAGGGTTTCCCCTTAAGATCGGGGGTTTTCGGCGTAAAAAAGGGTTTCTCCGCACACAAGTTCCGGGGAGTTGGGAGGCCCGGCCCCCTGGTTACCATCCCAGCAGGGGGGGCCCCCAAGGCGAGGAAAAAGGAAAAAAGCGAGGCGGGGGGCGGATAGCCAGGCTCGGGGCAGCCCTAAAACCCCCGCTTCCAGCCTTTTCTCCCCCCCCAGATCCCTGGGCCAAAAAAAGGATGAATTGGGGCTACAGACTGCGAACAACACCAGGGATCGTGCATTCTGTTATCAGGAGACCTGGTTTCACATCCATCCCGGTTCTGCCTTCTGGGCTACCCAAGCGCCAGACAGCAGTAGATCAAAGGAAAGAGGAGGGGGGCCTGTGTTTGAACAACAGCGGGGCACCAAACATGACGGTGACAGTCATTGCTCTCCAATTTGATATCTGACTTTTAAAATAGGCCCATTTATCTACCAAGGGAGTTCATTGGATCATGATTCGGCTGTTTATTTTCCCACGGATTGCAGCTCAGCTATCGGACTTTTGCATGCCACTACCAAAAGCAGAGAGTACCCTGATGCTGTGAAATCGGGGGGGATTTTAATATGGACAAAGGCAGTCCCCTAAATTCCAAGCACATTTTCTAAAAGGGGGAGATAACCCCTGACAAGGAAAATTTCAACATAAAACTGGGCTGGGCCAGACCATCCACCTGGGCCAGTCCACCACTTGTCCTTGTTTTAACCCCCGTTTGCCCCCCTCAGAAAACTGTCCCACCATCAAAAAGACTTTTGCCAATGGCCGAGGTGCCCCCCAAGGGCTGCAGGACTGTTTTGAGGGGGGACCAACTGGGGGCTTTATCAGGCCCTGGGGATTCAGATGTGTTCTGTGTTACATTAAGAACTATAGACACTGTCAAGGGGACAACGATCGGGTTACCCCCCAAAACCCGGATGCCCGGGGTTCCAGCAGCTGTTGAAAGAAAATGCTGGAGGCCCGCAAAAAGGCCCTATACAGCCCCCCGACCAAACCTGGAGGGCACAAAAGGGCTACAGACACAGGAGGAGGAAGGGAAAATTTTGAGGAACAACAACAGGCGGGGTTGGCAGGAGTTCAGCTCTGCCCAAACCCACAGGCCCAAACCCTTTGGAGCTGCAGGTGACCCCTGCTGGCAGAGGGCAACATTTTTTTCCCTTCGAGGTCGCACAGGTCACACCACTGCCCCGGGGCCCAAGGAGACCTCAAATAAGAGCATGGGTGGGCCACAACGCCCCAACCCGAGAAAAAGGCTGGCCCTGATGGCACCGGGGCGGTAAAGGACTGTGCAGATCAGCTGGCTGGAACCCTCCAAAAGATTTTTACCAGTCCTGGCACAACCCACTGTCCCACCCTGCCTAAAACCCTAAACTATAGTCCCCGCCCCCCATTTTGCCTCCCGGCCCCCGACCAGGGACTCCCCAGTGGGATGAAGGCTTTAAAAAAACGGGGTCCGGTCAATCCGCACCCTCCCCCCCCTTGACCCCCACCAGTTACCCTACAGAAAAACCCCCGTCCACAGGGGGCCCCAAACAGCACTCCCCACCATCACACCTGGGCAGAAAGGGGGAGCTATGGGGGATGTTTTTGGTTGCCGTTAAACACCATTCCCCGTAGGGTAAAACTAGGGACCTGGGGCTTCCACTCAATCTGCATGTGGATAGACAGCCCCTCTGACCAACAGGGGGTCAAGGGCCCACCAAAATCCCCCCCCCAAGCCCAGACGGCTCCCCCCGGGGCGGGGCGGACCCCTTTACTCCCCCCCGATTTCCCCTGCATCACAGCAAAAAAATGGTGAAATTTGCAGATGAACACATTGGTGGGATCATCTCCGGGGGGGGGTCCCCAGAGATGGGTGGGGATGTCAACATGGAGCAGGGCAAAAAATGCTCCAAAACACCTCAAAACCAAAGGCCATCATAGACTTCAGGAGAAAGCAAATCACCCCTTTAACCATCAATGGGGACTGTGGGGGGGGTGGGACCCCCTTCCCGGGGTTTCCACATAGGGAGAGTCTATCCAGGGAAACACCCGGCGGGAAAAAAGGCCCAGCAGGCTGTACTTCTGAGGATACCAGGGGGGAAATATCACCAAAGACTGCTGGTATCCATTCCCTCCTTGAGAAACAACATACTGCATGTGTATGGTACCCAGCTGAAAAGCGGCTCAGAAAAAGCACTCAGGGGTTCAACACTGCCCAAAAGATGGTCGGCTGCCCCTCCCCCACGGGAAGAACACACAGTTCTGTGTTTAAAAAAAGCACAGAACAATAAAGGACACCCACCACCCCGGCCCCCCTTTTGAACTATTGCCTTCAGGCAAAAAATTGGTCAATAAGAAGGACAAAACTCAAACAAGTTTTTACCCAAACCCCAAAAACAACCCCAATACTCAAAAAAAAAATTCAATATTTTTTTAGGCAATGTTTTGGTGCGTGGACTGGGTAGTCTTTTTGTATGCTGCTAATGTTACTAATTTTCTATTTTTTTTTAATTTTTTTATTTTTTTTAATATTTTCTTAATACTGACGGGGAAGATTTTAAATTTCGTTGTACCTGTGACAATGAAAATGAATCATTTATTCTATTCTATTCTTTCTTTCTATTTTTTGGGAACCCAAATTGGTTTTCCCTCATCTGGGGTACCGGAGGGCCGGGGAGAAGCAAGGGATTAACTGAGGAAAAAAGTGTCCTTCTTTTAAGGCATGAAAAAGGGGAAAACGGAAAAAAAGGCAACATTTAACCAAGGAAACGTCTGCAGGAATTGATTGAGCTGATTTATTCCCTTTTTTTACGGGAAAGGGGCCAGAAGAAATCTTTTAAGGATGGTATGGGCGGAGAAAGTTCGCAAAATACAAATTAGGGATAGTGGGTAGAGGGAATGAACTAAAAATTCGTGGACTCAGTACTGAAAGGGAATGATGATGAGGGGTCAGTTGGTTTGGTGGGGTGTCATCAGATGATAAGTCAAGCCCTCTGGGCCCAATAAAGTGGGTTAAGGGTTTGTTTAGGTTTTTAGAATGGGATGGGATGGTTTTTGAGCATAGTTTCACGCCATGGTTTGGGGCAAAAAAAGAAAATAAGAGGGAAAATTATAGCTCTGTTTCTAAGTTAAAAAAAAGCAGAAGAAAAAAAAAAAGACACAAAGGAAATTTAAACAAGAATGAGTTGGCAAAACTTTTTAAATTGCAAAACAAATGAAAGCAGAATATGCATTATTCAGACTTAAAATAGTTTTTATGAAGGGGGGAAAATCAGACTGTAGCCTAAATTGAAACAACAAGATATAAATAATAAGCAATGATTAAAATATAGAAACCAAGTAAATTCAACAAAAGACATTAATACAATTTGTAAAAGCTTTATCAAGATCTTTATAATTTTTAATTTTTTCAGCGGCTATTCTACAAAGTATACCCAAAAAAGCATTAAAAGGCTTCCTACCAGAACATTTAATGATGTTTCCCTTTTATTCCTAAAAAAAAGACACCTCAGCCCCTGCTTACTCTTGTAAGTTTGTTATAGTTTTTAAATTCTGAAAAAAGTATTCCCCTTTAGATGGGTGTTACCAATCATAAACTTGGATCAAGGGGGTTTCAGTAAGAACAGATTTTAGGTAAACAGAGGAGCTATCATTTTAAAAAGGGGAAAAATCAGTCCTCGGTTGCACCCTTTTTTCTCTGGACCAAGGGCTTTTGACGAGGGGAAGGATTTTTTTGGGCCCCCCAAAGGTTTTGGGGTTTGGGACCTGTTCTGTCCCGGGGGTGAGACAATTTTTTTTTAATCCCAGGAGCTTCTAACATAGGGCAAATAAAGAGTTTATCTGGGGAACTAACAAGGAGGGCTCTTCACCCTTTATTTTCACTATATTTCAGAGTAGTGTACATGCAGGAGGCAGGGGCAAAGCTGTTTATGTATTGGTTTTTTTTGGGCGCAACTCCCCATATCCTAACATGCGAATGCATTAAATCATTTCAAATCATCAGGCTAAAATAAATTGGTACAAATCTGAATGTACCTATATACCATCATCCCACCAAGATGTTCCCTCTTTTAATTTCAAATGGCTCCCCAGGGATGAAGTACAAAAATAAATTAAATCTTGGATAAATAATGATTTCAAATATGGAACCTCTTCAATTATGTATCCTGATGTTACCAGTCACAATCCCCAAAAGTGTTTAACCAATTTAAAAAAAATATAAAGATTTTTTTTGGAACAAGAAGATCCCAAAGTTAAAAAAAGAAGAGGGGAACACCAAAAACATGGGAATGGTTCCCCAATGTCAGGTTAAAACCCGGGCCCTTTCCCAAATTCAGACTTTAAAAGGAAAGAAATGGACTTAGCTGAGTTGTTAAAATTAACAGAACAAACAAGCCCTGTCAACCCCTTGATGCCCTCTCAAATGGTATCATTCAGATGGACAATAGTGCCCCCTTGATGAAATGCGATTGCTATTTTTTGGGACAGGGGAAAAAAGATTCATTTATAAATGAAGGGTTCATAGCTATTTGCGAATATAAAGGACAACAATAGAATAATGAAAGGTTTTTCAACTCAAAACACATGACAAAAAAAAATAAAAAACCTGAAGATTACAGACTTTTTTTTTTCAAAAAACTTTATCAAAAAATAAAAAAAATTTTCAAAATAAAGAAAAAAAATGTACCCGTTTTGGCTTATTGAAAAAATAAAATACCCCATTTTTACTTTAAATCAAATTTTCTTTTATGCATTACGAACCCGGGCGTGACATTGCGATAAAATTAGTTCGGCAGCACTAATACTCTAAGCCCTTTTAAACTCAAACCCCCATACTCTCTTTTCAAGGGGGTAGGGAGAAATCAAAACCCCGGGTGTGTCCCCAAAACCATAAGCCTCTGTTTGGCAAACCTGGGAAAATTGATAAAATAAAATCGTGTATTGGAAACAATGGTGTGTTAAAGGTTTAAAAAATATGGTCTTTATTTAGGAGGTTTAGCCCTATTCAAATTTTTCCCTTAAACCCTCACCTTTCTGGTGGGGGGGTTTGATACCTGAATATCTAGGAGCTTTTTTCCCAAATTCCCCCGGGTCCCCCAAGGCAAACAGGTCCTGGGGGGGGGCGCCCAAAGACGTTCACAACCCTCCAAAAATTTTTAAAAAAAAGAGCCTCCCGGATGGCGGCGGGGCCCACCTGGAGCCAGGCCTGGGGTTGAGACGCCGGCGCCTGGTGGGGACCTCCCCCCGGGGGGGCCTGGGGGCAATGCCCAAGGGGGCGGGGGCCGCCTCCCGGGACCCACCACCTGCGGGGGGGAAAATGGGGGGGGGTGCAGTGGGGGGGGCGTGGTAAGGCAGGGGCCTCCCCCGATCTCAGGGCACAGAAATGGCTCGGGACGGAATGTCCCCTCACTAAGGGAAGGGCCAGCTGGTGGGGGGGTTGAGAACCGACAAAATATGGGGCCACCTCCACGCAAGTTTTCGGAACCCCAACTCTAAAGGGGCGGATTTTTCCTTTCTGGGTTCCCGGGAGGGGCGGGCTGGTGGGCGCAAACCCCCAGCTCAGCCCATTTTGGTTTCCCGGTGAATGGGGGGTCCCCTCCCTCTTTGGGTTGGGGAGGTTCTTTTTGTCTGGGCCTATGGGCAACAGCATAAACCCAAAAACCCTTTTTGGAGCCCCTGGGGGGGTACTGGATGGTCCCAAACCGGGGACTCTGTCATTCTCGGGGGACTTCAAGCCGGGCGCGAAGTGACACCTGGGGGGGCGTGATTGGGAAAAAGGCCCCCCGCAGAACCGAATGGGTTCTGTTGGGACTTTTGCCCGTTTGTCCTTGAACACCTTTTAAACAAAAAGGGTGCCCTCAGTACATGGCCCCCAGGACACCCTGGGCCCGGGGTGAGGTCGACTTTGGGGTGTGTCGTTTACCTTTTTCTTACCTGGGAAAAGAGGGGGGTGCTGTCAACATCACCACCTGGGGTGAGTTAAATCCCGGCGGGGAGGACCCCTGACAGGCTGGGCCCGCAGGGGTTTGTTGGGGCGGCTAAACCCCTCGTCGGGGGGGTCAATCCCCCCGGGTTCAACCAGACCCCGAAGGCGGGGGACATTGGCAGGGGACCATGTTCTCTGCATCAAATGAAATCCGGAGCCCGGGAGCTTGGTCAAAGGTTTCCCCGGTGCCTGTCTCGGTAATCCCAACCCGGTGGGGGAGGATGGGATGCTGTCGTGAAGGAGCCCCTCCGGGCCGGGTTTTGGTCTGGGGTCCCGGGGGACAGGTACCGAAGCCAGGGGCCCCCAGCCGGGCGGTTGGGGAAAATTTCGGATCTGGAGGGGTTGGTGGGGCCCTGGAGGGGGGACATCGTGGCCCCAAGGAGTTTCCCGGGGCCGCCCGGGGCCTCGGAGGGGGGCGATCCAAAACATTTTTCGTGGAGGGGGAGGCTTTTGACCTTGACTGGGGCATTTTTTGGGGGAAAAAGAGTATTTTGAGGATCTCCTCAATCCCTTTTTATTTCCGTTGAAAAACAGGGAGGGGGATTGGGTGGGGACTCATCCACCCCCAAGGAAGTCAATGGAAAAAGCTCCGGGGCAACGGGGGTGGAGGGGCCCGTCGATACCTCAATTTTGGATGTTGCAGGGTTTTTGGCTGACACCCTGCAACATCGCTGGCCAGGGACAGTACCCCGGAGTGGCAGACGGGGGTGGTGGTCCTCTTTTAAAGAAGGACGGAGGGGTTTTTTAAACATGGGATCATTTCCCCAGCCCCTGGGAAAGTCTATGCCAGGGGTGCTGGAGAGGGGGTTACCAAAAGTCAACCTGGGACCCAGGAGAACAATCGGTTTCCCCGGTGTGGAACACTGGACCAGCTCATCCTCAAAGGGCTCGGGGGTTCTGGGGTTTCCCCCCAAATCCCATGTGTTTTTTGGATCGGGAAAAAGCATTCCCGGGGCCCTCGGGGGTCCTGGAGGTGCTCGGGGAAGGGGGGTCGGGGCCCCTGCTGGGGGGTTCAGGTCTTTCCCCCCGGGGCAAAACGGTTGTGCCAGCGTAAGTCAGACCTGTTTCAGTGATTTTGGGACTCGGAAAGGCTCCTTTTATCCCGGTTCTGTTCAAAATTTTTTGGGACGGTTTTTAAGGTGCAAGGGGGGGGGGAGCCCGGTTTGGGGATCGGTTTCACCCCTGCTTTTGCGGATGATGTTGTCCTGGGCCCCGCAAACCAAGACCTTCCCGATGGGGGGGTTTGCGCAGTGGGCCCTGGGATGAGAATGCACCTGCCCGGGGCCTGGTTCCCCCCCGGAAAAAAGGGTGGTTTTTCCCTCCGGGTTGGGGAATTTCCCTTCCTAAAGGGGGGGAGTTTAAGATTTTGGGGGTTTTTTCCCCCAGGGGAAGGCGGGCGTGAGATTGACAGGGGATGGGTGAGTTTCCGCAATGCGGCAGCCCCGTCCGTGGTGAAAAAAGGAGCGACAAAGGGCTTCCCCGGGATTCGTTCCACCCTGGACATGAGTTTTGGGTCATGCCCAAAAAGGACAAGATCGGGGAACAAGCGAGATGGGGTTTCCTGGGGGTGGCTGGGCGCTCCCAGGATAGGGTGGGGGCCTGGGTCCCGGGGGGAGCTTGAGGCGCTCCTCCCTAAAGAGGCCATTGGGTGGCGGGGGCATTTTTAGGATGCCCCGGGGCGCCCCCCCCTGGGGGGTGTTCGCTTTCTCCCGGAGGAGGCCCGGGAAGACCAGGACACGCGGGGGGCGTTCTCGCGGGCCCTGGGGGGGGTTTCCCCGGAAGAGCTGGAAAAATATGGGAGGGGGAAGTCTGGGCCCCTGTTTAGACGCTCCCCCCTGACCGGCCCGGATAAGCAGATAGTGATATGTAAGGGAAATAGGCTAAAGGGCAGCTATTTTTAAAAAAATTTTAACTTTTAAAAAGGATTTTTTAATCTGGCAGAAGGTTTGGGGATGTGAATCAAAAGGAGTTGGGGGAATTTTTAACCAAAAAATACATAAAAAACCAAAAAAAACTCCAATATAAATGAATTCATGGTTTATTTTCCCAAAACCCTAAATTCGGACCATCTCCCCAACAACCTTTTGGGAAAGCCAGTCAACAGGGTTTTCCATTTTTGGGGGTGAAAAGTACATCCTTTCGGGAAAAGTTGATTTATATAAAGGGTTTTTAAAGCCCCCCTGTCCAAGATTATTTGCGGGGGAACCGTAGCACCCCAAAAAATAAAACATGTTTTTTAAAAAAAGGGGGGTTGATTTAGCGGGAAATTATCTTCCGGGGGGGAAAACCATTTCCCCAGATTTTAAAAATACAGAAATTTTGGGGTGTTCTATAAAAAAATTTTGGGTCAGAATCAGCATGATAGGAGAACTTGAGAAACTTTTATTCTCTTTTTTGGTTATAAAAAATCAAAGATGTGACCGTGCCTTTATGGTTTTATGAAATTTTATTTCAGGCTCTCTTCTTTTTTTTCTTTTCTATTTCATTTCACTTTTTAATTTAGATAAACTGTTTTTTTTTGGAGAGGGGTGAAACCGATATGTTGGAATTTAGACTGGGTTTTCTTTCAGTTAAATAAATTAAAAAAAAATTTAATAAAAAAAAAGAAATTCCCACATTTGAATTTAATTTGATTTTGTTTTTACCTTTTTTTTTTCTCAGCAGATGTTTTTTTTTCACAGTTCAGTTAAAAAATAATTATCCCTTTGTGATTTGATTGTATTCTGTGGGTTAAAGAAATTGGCGATTCACCGACGAACATCTGGGTTTTTTGCCCAAACAACCCAAATCATAAACAGTAATGGTGATCTCAGCTTAACTTCTAAACAAAACTTTAAAAATAATGTGCTGAGGGGCAGGGGTGAGATGAAAGGTTGTTCACCTTAACCACATTCCTGTCCCAACAGGTCCCGGTCCAAGAATTCTAAACTTTAAAAAAACACACACACACACACACACACACACACACACACACACACACACAGACTTTTGACCCGTAAATGGAGGGAGGAACGCCAAACTGAAAATGTTCGTTGGGATTCAACTCCATTTGAACCAAACAACGGAGGAAAAATGAAGGCTGGGCGGGTGAGGGGTTTTACAACATTATTATTTTTTATTCAAAGTCTCTGAGCGTTTTTTAGATCAGGTTTTTAAAACCAGGTGGAGAGTGTTTTTTTATTTCACTGGGGTCGTTGGGGCTCTGTGTATGTGTGTGTGTGTTGTTTTCGTTCTCTCGTTTTCCCGGATCTTGATCAGACTTTTTCCCGATTCTTTTTTTCCCAGTCTGTTTTATGTTTTTTCTCTCAGACTGATGAAGTCCAGAAAATGATGTTTGTGGAGGTAGAGGGACAGGCAGAGTCCAGGATCCCGCTGTTTGTCTATGAAGGTGACTGGTCCAAACAGTTAGATCCTCCATTCTTGTAATGAACCTGGACCCTCAAAAAAAGTAAGAGAACTGCTTAAAAACCCTGAACCTCAAAATTTGGGCTGTAAATTTGGGGGTTTTTGAGGTCCCAGTTTGTTTTCCAGAGTGTGGACAAAAAACAGTTCTTCCTGGTTCTTCTGGCTCATCAGTGTATAATACTGACTGTGGGTGCTTTTTTCAAAGTCTGATTAAAAAACATTTTTTCTTTCACTGATTTTTCCATATTTTTATTAAAAAAACCATATGGGGTCAAACCCACACAGAAATTTTTCACAGCCTGATAGATCTGCCCCGAGCCAGGAAAATTTAAAAAAAAAAGGAACCTGTTACACTGGGGGCATGTTCTTTCATCTCCATCAACACACACACACACACACACACAAAAGTAGATAAATCCCCAGATCAAAAAATTTGTCCCACCTCACGGGTTTTTAAAAGCAAAGGAGTCTTATCAACAAGGAAACTCAATTTTTTGATGAACTGACCAACAGGTTTTTTTGGATCTGGTGTGTTTCATCCTTCAGTAAGTGTTCAGTGCCTGTGGGTTTCTGCAGGGCGCAGCTGAGAGTTCCCCAAAAGACTTTTCCCCAGACAATTTTTCAGGAGATTTATGAATAAAAAAAGTGTTTTGGTTTTTAGGGGGGACTGGGAAATCCCAAAAATCCAGCTGTCTGTCTGTGAAGGGGACGTCCAAACAATTTAAACCTCCCGACTTCGTAAGAACCTGGATCCTCAGACCAAAGTAAGAGAGTTTTGATAAACTGCCTGAGGATGATTCGTTTAGCTTTGAAAAACAGGGGCAAGGGGTCCCTAAAACCTTGGGCCCCAAAAACTTTTAAAAACTTTCAGCAGTTTTAAAAACAGAACTTCCCTTTTTTTATCATCTTTGTCAAGAGTTGGGATTGGTGATTTCCCCCTTCCGGTCAATTCAATGAAAAAAAGGAAAAAAAAAACACAGTTTAAATTTTGGGGGGTTCCCGTTTTAAAGATTTACACATCTGGCCTTTAACCGACATTGTGAACCAAATCGGATATTTGCACAAAATCAAAAAAATTTAGTCTCACGAGGTCGCAAAATTTTTTTCAATTTCGGGATTTAAGCGTTGAAAGGAAAAGTTCCACGGACTGTACTCCCAAAAAGTTTTATCAGACTGAAAAAGGAAAAAGGTTTTTACCCCCGGGCCCAAATAAAAAACCAAATGCAAATGATGGGGCCAACATCATCAAAATAAAATACAATGGCCCAAAAAAAATCCCAACAATCTCACAGTAACCACCCAAACATCCAAGAGTATCTCAGTAAGAAATTTTGAAAAAAGAAGATATAAAATCTGAAATTTTGTTCATAAAAGGGGAAAAATAAAAAAACAAATGAAAAAAGGGTTTTCTTTTCTTGTCTTTATTTTAGCAGCGTGGAAAAAAAGCAGTTCTCAGGTTTCTTTTTTTAGTTCATTTTTCTTGTAGCGATTTTACAACAGTGGTCTGGGAGGTTTTTAGGTACAAAGATCAGTCTGAGGATGAGATTTTTGGGGGGACTGAAAGGGAAATGATAAAAGGGAAACCTTCCTCAACAGGATCTACATATCCAGGGGACAGAGGAAAAGGGTTTAATCCCATGGGGGGGGAAGAATTAAGATGGAACCTCCGTCTCCCAAACAAATGCCAAAATTTTAAATTCCCTAAACCCAGAGCGCATCAATCGTTTTTAAAAAGTTGGGGTTGGAAAAAACCTTTCATGGAAATTCACTCTGGATGGAGAGGGGTCTGAAAACCAGGCGTCAGTCTTGGGGTTTTTTTCCCGGGCTGAAATGATGATAAAAGGGACAGTCTTCTCATGCTGCTCACGTTTTATCCCAAATTAAAGAAGCTCCGAAGGCCTGTCTGTAAAGTGTTTTTCTTTGGGGGCCCGGATGAAAAAGAATTTTTTGGTTTCAAAAGGAGGTATATCGATTTTCCAAAAAGTCATCTTCCAAATTTCTTGACAAACCCCATCCGGGAATCTGCTTCCCCCTGCTCTGGTCTGGAAACCCCCGACCCGGCCCGCCAATCAGATCCCTCCCATGTGTTTGGGGATAACAAATCGGCTTCCTGCACCCGAAGGAGGAGATGGGGGGAGAAACCCGTGATGAAACTTTCCAAAATCATTCCCCTCAAAACATCCAGGACCTCCCATTTGTCAGATCCCAGTCTTCTGCTGGATTTTCCCAAGTTCGGGCAATTTAACAGGCAAAAGGAGAGCTCCCAAGACCTTGTGACCTGATCCACTTCCCTTTCAGACAAAGAAAAAGAAGCACAAGATGATGGTCAAGGCACAGGAGCGGGGAAATTGACAGGGGGTTTTAAAGGGGGCGTTTGAACATCGGGGAAAAAACATCATGTTCTACCAAGGACCTAAGTTGGTCTTGGTGTCCAAAGGCCCCGGACTAGGGTTTTTCAAGGTTTTAAAAAAGAAAGGGGATCTTCAGAAAACAGTTTTTGCTTTGTTCATCTGACATTCAGGGGGTTTCGGGTGGTTCACATTCCCTGTTACACAGAGGGACAAGAGGCTGAGGACTTTCCTGGAAAAAACCAGAACCGGGACCAGACCCCTTAAAACATTTTTAGCAACAAAAAGCTACCCCTTGGTTTAGGTGCCCTGGAAAATCCCCCCAAAAAAAAAGGGCCCCCTGGTTTTTTTTTGCCCCCTTTGGGTTTGGGAAAAGACCTTAAAAGGCCTTCGGGGGCAAAAAACAAAGAAATATCCAGAAGCCATCTACAAATGAAGAAAATGAACCGATGGTTTTCTCTGGCAGAACTAACATCTTACTGCTATGGGGATGAACGACCGCTCGACTAGGAGATCCCCAAAAGGGTTCCTCAAGAAAAGATCAGAGGGATTTTTCTAGATCACTGTTCACTCTGGCTCGTTCGCGATTAAGGCCCGGGGTGTTTGGACCTGGAAAAATCAACACTCAGAGGGGGGGGAAGACTGACCCAATTGGGGCTGAGAAGGCTTGAAATAGTGTAATTATGTTTTTTTTTTAAAAAAAAACAGTATAAAATTATTTCATTATACTCATAATAGTTTTATAATCTTTTTGGTCAGCTTTTTTTTTGGAAATTTTTTAAATTTTTTTTCAAACAGATTTTTTAAAAATTGCAAAATTTTTTGTTTATTTATTTAAACTTTTAAAACCCCGTAAATCAAATTCAATTTCATGGTTTTTCAAAATATTTTTTCCTTTTAATAGGTCCCCCAAATCTCCATTTTTAAAATTTTATATTTTTTTTTTGTAAATCACTTTATTTTCTTTTTTTACAACTGCAGTGCAACAAAAAGAGACCGTGTTTTCCCGGTTCAGGAGGAATTAAAAAAAAAAAAAAAATTTAAAATTAATAATCAAAACATTTAAAAAAAAAAACCACTCAATAAACCCCCCTCCGCTGACCCCCCACCCCAAGACCCAACCCCACCTCCAACTCCCCTCCCCCCCTAACCCCAAGATGCCCCCCGGAATTTATAAATGTCCTAAAAACCCGACTGTCATTAAAGTACCAGTGCTTAGTTAAATGAAAAAATTGCCAGTGGGTAAAAAACCCATTTAAACTTTGATTTGGGGGGGTCTTTATTTATTTGTGTCAACATTTGGGGTGAAACGTTAGAGTCTGGGTTCCCTTATGTCCGTCAGAGCCGGGGTTTTTTTCCGGGGTGAGGAGAGTAGATCAGGCCCCTTACCAGAAAAGAGGGGCGTATATAAAGAATGGGGGAATTCAATTTTCCAACATTTGTTGACAGACTGTGAAGCTTCATTCCTCAGGAACCTAAATAATTTCTTTGTTAAAGGATTTGGAAATTGTCATGTGGACCACAGGAGGGGTGCCACCAAGACTCTTTAAATCAACGGGAAATGACTTTGGTTTAAATCGGAAGCGTTAATGTTGTTTAATTATACAAAAAGGGGGTCATGTAAACCTTCAATGATGAAGAAACAAATGGAACAAAATATGGAACAAATTTTTGCCAAACTTCACTCGGTGAATTACCTTCAGTTTTACTTCATTTCAACCGTTTTGATCTTTGAAGTTGAAAAAAGGTGTTTTTCATTAGTTGATTGGGTTTTTTAAAGTTTAAGGGGAAAAAAAACCCCCTGGTTTGAAATTTTTAGTCCATTAACAAAAAAATTGTTTTAAAAAGTGTTGGGGGTTTTTGGAAAAACACCCTTCATTATTATTTTTTTATTATTATTTGTGGTTTTGTACTAAATTGAAAGGGGCTGAAATTAAAAAATTTTGACTGAAATTAAATTGTAGTATATTTTTTTTGTGAGCATTTTCCAAAGTTTTTTATTAAACCATCTGTTTTGGGGGTCAAAAATTTTTTGGTTTAATTGATTGTGGTTTCCCGGCGTCTGCAGGATGAGACCAGGACCAAAGACATTTTTCCTGGGTGGACTGAACATTTAAATTTGATCCATTTTTAGTGGTGAATCAAAAGTTTTTAAAATTATTTGATCTTTATCTTCTAATTCCAGACTTTCTGGGTCCAGAGAATCTGGGAATGAATAGTTTAGAATGTTGTGGGAATTTTGGGTGATTTTAAAGGGTGACGAATCCACAAAAGAAGGGCAAATCCCCTCTCATTTGTAAGAAATCATTGATTGGACATATCTGTTGGTTGAAATGATTTTATCCATGGTTTATTCTTTTTTAGACTGAGGTGCTGAATTTGTCAGAGATCACTGGCTTTCTGGCCTCAGCTCTGATCAACCCCTCCCCTCTGAGACACCTGAGCCTGAAACCCAGGGTAGGGGTTTTGAAGCCTTTTTTTCAGAGTCCCAAATGTAGCGATCAGGCGCACCCGTTCTGTTGTGATCTTTTTTTTAATACAATTGGTTATCCAAAATTTTAAACTTCTTTAATGTGAAAGAAAAAGAAGAAAAAATTTTTGCCATATTGGTTTTTTTTTCTCAGACTTTTCCCAGGTTTTTTATGAAACCCCAAACCCCCACCCCTGGTTTTTTACATCAGACTAATGTTTTTTTAAAAAGTGTGAAAATTCCCCTGTGAGTTGTTTAAAATCCTTTTATCACAAAATATAGAAACTCAGAATTTTTGTAAAAACAATTGAAAACAAGGAGCCCCTCTGGGTTTCAAAAAAAAAAAAAAAAATTGTCAAAAAGCATTTAAAGCAAAAATAATTTTTCCCAAAATTTGGGATAAGTTTTTAATTAAATTTTGGGCTTATAATATCAAATACTTTTTTTTTTACAAAAATTTTTATTTCTTACAAAATTTTTCCTTTTTAGCTAAAAAAAAAACTATCAGACCCTCCCTTTTGTTTTTCCCCCAAGCCTCACCTTTCCAAGAGGGTTGTATTTGCTTCAGGGAAAGATGTTAATCAAAAGTTGATTTTTGACGTTATAAAATTTTGGGAAAATTTTTTATATTTTTAAAAAATTAAATTTTGGCCCACATTATAGCTATTTGTTTTTAATTTTTTGACCATGTCACCAGAGGGCTCCGGGAAAAAAAAAATTTCTGGAAAAAACCCCTTTTTTTGAGTTATTTTGAAGTGTCAGGACAATGTCAGTTCTTTTGTGTGTGTGTTTGTGTTTGATCTTTAACACAATGTGTAAATTGGTCTTTTTTTATTGAGTTGAATTGACTTTTAAAAGTGTTGGGGCAAAAACTTAGACCCACTGTTTGGGTTTTACATGTTTCAGTCCATTAACTGCAAATCTTGTTGTATTGAAAAAATTTGGGTGTTTGGAAAGACACCAACAAATAAAATAAATTATTATTTTTTAGTAGTAATAGTATGAAAATTGTATGTATTTAATATAATGGGGGCTTCTCCATTTTTTTGTTCTGTTTAGGTTTAATTAAAAAAGGGCCCCTGAAGCCTAGGGGGGCTTTGGGGAAAAAACAAACTGATAAATAATTTGGACCAAACATTGCCTTTATAAAACCCAATAAAGATTCAAATCAGTTTCCAACATGTCTGATGTTATCTTTATCTTCAATTACCGTCTTGGCGAGGTCCCGTATGTTTTAAAATCTTGGTTTACATGAATAGTTTATCCATTTTAAAAATTTGGGGATTTGAAACATTATGATGATCCCCAAAAAGAAGGACAAAGTCCCTCACTCATGTTAGTAAGCCATTGATTGGGCATATCGTTGGATTAGAAAAAGTTTTTTTCCATGATTTATTCTTTTTTCGATTGGTTCCTGCAGTTTGTCAGAGATCCTTTTGCTTCCCCATTTCAAAAAATCCCCCCCCCCTGAGACACCTGGCCTGAATGACAACAAGCTGCAGGATTCAGGAGGAAGCGTGAGTGGTTCTCTGGGGAGTCCACACTGTAGACTGGAGACTTGGGGGCGTTACGTCTGTTACTGTTTTAAAATCTTTTAATTTTTTTCCAAAAAAAGAACCTGGTTTATCCCATCCAGAACTTGAACCCTTCATCTTCAATGAATGAATGACTGAATTTTTTAAAAAGTTGTTTTCCATTTGTGACTTTTTTATCCAGACTAAAATTATTCCTTCAGTTTTCCTTTTTTCAGTCGTTGTTGAATAATGTAGGACTTTAAGAAAATTCAAACCACACACTGGTTTGTCAGTCAGCAGACTAATGTTTCCTAAATGGAGGTGAAAATTGGGAGTGAGTTGTTCAAATCCCTTTTAAACAAAAAACACAGAAGATCTTCATCATCATCATATTTTTTCCGCTTATCCCGGGGGGGTTAAGGGGGGACCATTTGAGGATAAATTCCCCCTCCCCGGACATTTTTTCGGGGGACCCGAGGGATTCCCCAAACCAGCCCAAAAACATAGTCCTCCAGGTGTCCCCGGTTTCCCCGGGGCCTCCCCCCGTGGGACATGCCCGAAAAATTTCCAGGGGTCCGGGTCCAAAAGTGCGACCACCTCATCGGGCCCCCTCGGTGGAGGGAGCAGCTGACTCCCTCCCATGACCAGCTATCTCTGGGGGGCCCCGCCACCCCCGGAGGAAACAAGGGCTTTCCAGGGTTTGTCCTTTGGGCTGACCCAAGTCCATAGGGAGAGTAGGCGGATTGACCCGGGAAAACAGCTTGCTCGCTTTTCCCCCCACGGGCCCCGGACATCGCCGCATTACCGGGCCAAACCGCCTGTCAATCTATTCCCCCCTTCCCACTCGTGAACAGCCCCAAGATACTTAAACCCCCCACTTGAGGGAGGTCTCCCCCAACCCGAGAGGGCAACCCCCCTTTTGGGTTGGGAAAAATGGGCCTTGGACTTGGGTGGATTTCATCCCGGTTTTTTCCTGCTGCAAACCACCCCCAGTCAGTGGGTCGGGGATGGACCCAAAGGACAACATCATCCCCAAAGCAGGGATGAAATCCGGGGCCCCCAAAATGGGCCCCTCCTTTTGCCTAGAAATCCGTCCATAAAATTTTGAACAGAAGTGGTGACAAGGGAGCCCCGCGAGTCAACATGCACGGTTTGGGCTGACTTACGCCGCAATGCAACAAGCTCTTTTTCCCTGACAGAGACCGACAGCCCCTTACAGGGCCCCCACCCACTCCCCGAGCACCCCCACAGGGCCCCCCGGGGAAAGGTCAAAGTTTTTCCCGATCCAAAAACACATGTGGGCTGGTTGGGGAAACTCCATGAACCTGAGCACCCTATAGAGAGTATAACGGCAGTGCCACACCAGGTAAAACTTCCCCCTGGATCCAGGGACCCTAGAAATCCCCTCTCCAGTGCCCCCGGCAAGACTTTTTCCCGGGGGGCTGAGGGGGTTTATCCCCATGGGTTTGGGGACCCCGGGCCCCCCTTTTTGAAAAAAGGGCCATCACCCCCGTCTGCCACTCCCGGGTACTGTCCCCGACTTCCGTGATTCCAAAGGGATTCAACCAAGACAGCCCTGTAACATCCCGACATTTAATACCGAAATCATCCACCCCATCCTTTCCCGGGCGACCCCCTCAGTGACTTGCTTGGGTATGGATAGTCCCCCCCCCCAGCCCCCGTTCCTCAACGGAAAACAAAGGGATTGGGGGATCTTCTACCATCAAGTATTCCTTCCACCATCGATAATGTCCCCGTCGAGGTCAACACTTCCACCCCCGCGTTTTTTTCTTTTGGCCCGGGGCCCTAAAAGGGAGGTCCGCCCCAGGGGCGTGTTTTAACCTAGGGCCCGGCTCCCGATGAAGCCCCCAAAAATGTAAAAGTGAGTAAATGACCCTCTTTGTTTTTTTGTTTTTTCTTTAGGCCCAATAATATAAAACAATATTTGTACAAATGATTGAAAAAAACTTTTTGGGAAAAAAAAACTCTTTAAAAAATTTGGTGTGGTCTTTTTTCCCTTTGGGAATTGACTTGCAAATTTTTAACAAAAACTTAAAGGACCCAAATTTTTTTTACATTTTCACCAAACGCAAATCTTTTTTATTTAATTGCTGGGGTATAGTACTGTTAAATTTGGGGTATGTGACTTTGCTGCAGCATTTCCAAAGTTTTTTCCCTTAAATCCATCTGTAAATTTGGGATCAAATAGTTGTTGTTCAGTTGAATATGTGTTTAGTTGTGGGTTTTGGCTGATCTGCAGGATGGACCAGGGCCCAAACAAATTTTTTTCCGGGTCAGGGGAACATTTTAAGTTTGTCCATTTTTGTGGGGAATCAAAGTCAGTTTTTTGTCCAACATGTCATTTGATCTTTATCTTCTAATTCCCGACTTGACTGAGGGCAAAATGTTAGAATCGGAAAAATGAATGAAGAATGTTGTGGGGTTTGGATGATTTGTGAAACCTACTTTTATGATCCAAAAAAGGACAAAATCCCCCACTCATGTTAGTGAAATCATTGATTAGGACATCTGGGCCTGCTGACCCCCCATCTCGCCCCCCTGGGAGGGGCCGGGGACCCTTTCGTTTTCCCCACCTGGTATTGGAGTGGAGGGGCCCGTCATCTTCCTCCTACGAAACCCCTTTTCACCTGGGGGAAACCCCGGGGACGGAGGATCATGTTTTTTTATTTTGTGCCTTTTTTTCCCTGGTGCCCTGAGGGACAAGTTGGGGCACTCGGGGGGATCACCACATCTCGACCTGGATCTGGTACCTCACCAACCACCCACAGGTTTTGGGGGACAAGGGCTGGGTCTGACATGGTGGCCCAACGTAGGGCTCCACAGGGGATCGGCTTTTCCCCTTTTACCCTTGGGAGACTTCATGTAAAGGGCCAACCACCTGCAGAAGTTCTCAGACCCGCCTGCGGGCCCCACAGGCGACGATGAAGGGAGTAAAGAACTGATCCGGACGGGGTGGTGTTCGGAATCCCCCCGTAACTCAGGGAAAACCAAGGGTGGTGGTGGATTTAACGAGCCACCCCCCCCAACCCCAGTGAAATCAGGGGCGGGAAACAAGGGGGTCTCTTACAGGTACCTGGTGTTCACCCGAAAAATAACGGATGGGGCGATAACACTTGCCCTTTCAAGAAGGGTCAGAGCAGGTTTTATTTTAAAACCAGGTCCTTTGGGGCAGGGGCTCCCCCGGGGTTTCTTTGCTCTGTTGTCATCAGCCGTTTTTTTGGGTGGTCTGCTGGGAGCCCATCTCCCGGGGACAGGAAGAGACTGGGCAAACTGATCACGGCCCGCTCAGTCCTGGGGTTCTCCCGACCCAGTGCAGGTGGTGGGAGGGGGAGGAGAGCTATCATCAATGATGGGGAATGGTCCCCCCCTGCAGGAACACTGCTGCTGGAAACTCCAGTGAGGCCCTTTACCCCCAAAACAGGAAGGGCATGCAGGTCCTCCTTCTGGGGTGTTAGACTGTACAAACTTTCTGGGCAAACCCAATGCAAAAACTTGACACATATCTGTTCTGGACTTAATAACTGGTGCTTTATGTGGTTCTTCTTCTTTTTTTCTATGTTTACTGTTTATAGTATTTATTATTAAAGGAAACCCCGGTGTTTTTTTCTTTTGGTGCAATTTTTCCCCCTTTGGGGGGAATTAAAAGGTTTTTTTTCTTCATCTATCTATCTATCTATCATCTGTAAAGGGTTTGAGACCATTTTTTTTGTGGAAACCCATATAAATAAAAAAATTAACTGAATTGAATTGACATATCTGATTGGGTTAGAAAATTTTTTTCCCATTATTTATTCTTTTTTCAGATTGAGTTCCTGAGTTTTCAGAGATCAAGCTTTCTCTGACCTCAGCTTGAAGTCAACCCCCCATCTGAGACACCCGAACCTGGTGAAAAGCTGCAATTCAGGAATGAAACTGTGTGTGGTTTTTTTGGAAGTCCCCCTGTAGACTGGGCGGGGTCAGTTCCCGTCTGTTCCTTTTTGATCTTATATCTTTAAACCTCTCAACCTGGTTTTCTTCATCAGAACTTGAACCATTCATCTTCTGGGAATGAATGCTGAATTTTAAATAGTTGTTCCATGTGACTTTTTTTTTGGGCAAAATTATTCCCTTTTTTCCCATTTCAGTCAGTTCAGTGAATCAGTTTTTTTTTATAATTTTTTATACAAATCAAAAAGTGTTAGTCCCCCCAGCCCCAGACACACCCCAAAAACCCTCAAAACCACAGTTAAAAAGGTTTTTAAAAACAGGAACGAGAAATTATATAAACCAGGCTTTCAATGGGAAACACTGAAGGATAAATAATTAAAATAAAATAATAATAACAGGGAAAAATCAAAGAAAAAGAATGAAGTGAATAATTTAAAAAAAAATCAAAAAGAAGTTTGAAAATATTAGAAAAAAAAAATTTTCTGATAAAATTTGGGAAACAGACAAAAACAAAAATTCAATTAAAAAAGATTGAGGGTAGGGGAATTTTTTCAAAAAGTTTGTGTGGCTTTTTAAATTTTAAAATTTGACCATAGTTAAAAAGGAAAAGGGTTCTTTTGGCTTTTTTTTTTTTCTTTTAATTTAAAAAAGGCCCAAATACCAAAACCAGAGGGGTTTAAAAGGGCCAGGTTTAAAAACAAACGAAAATTGGTTAAAACCATTAAAACGTTTAAAAAATATCTTAAAATAGTTTTGAAAAGGGGAAGCCGTCGTTGAAAGCACAGGAGAAATCAAAAACATGGCCCTCACAGTGCTTGGCGGTCTCAAGGTGAGTTGGTGCCCAATGCAGCAGGTAGATGAGAGTGTCCCACCCCAATGTTCAGCCTGTAGGCAAACTGCAGCAGGTCCATAACTGTGCTCACCACGGAGCTGAAAGGTAGCTCAGTATGAGCCTCTCTATGGTCTTCATCAGCTGGGAGGTCAAGGCGACTGGTCTGAAGTCGTTCGGCTCCTTGGCATATGCAGTCTTTGGCACAGGAGCGATGCAGGTCTTCCACAGGCCGTGAACCTTCTTCAGACTGAGGCTCAGGTTGAAGATGTACAAGATGGCCAAATGCTGACAGCGAAATACGGACATTTCCCATAATAACGGGGGGGAACATATGGTCGGTACCTTTGTTTCCTCTCCTCGAGCCTTTGCTATGCTCTGCAGCCTCTTCTTTTCTTCCATATCTCCACATGAATCTCCCGTTTCTCGGCATAGAGAAGTGCGGTGCTGCGTAGAGCTAACAGCTGATCCCAAGTGATCCTGACGAGCACCAAAAAAGTTCAGAAAAAAGTAAAATGCGTAACAAAAACAGTCTCACTCTCTGCACAACTGTGCCAGGATTTGACCACATTGAAGAAAAAAAGAAACACATGCCAAAAGACAATAGAAAACATTACAAGTAAGAAAAGATGGGGCAGAACTGCCGTAACCAACAAGCTGCTCGTGCAGCACCATCTTGGATGAAAGTCCTCTACTCATGTTAGTGAAAGCCCATTGATTAGGACATATCTGATTGGATTAGAAATGATTTTATCCACATGATTTATTCCTTATTTAGATTGAGTTCCTGCAGTTTGTCAGAGATCAGCTGTGCTTCTCTGGCCTCAGCTCTGAAGTCCAACCCCTCCCATCAGAAAGACCTGGACCTGAGCTACAACAACCTGCAGGATTCAGGAGTGAAGGTGCTGTGTGGTTCTCTGGAGAGTCCACACTGTAGACTGGAGACCCTGAGGTCAGTTCACTGTCTGTTACTGTTGTAGATCTTATATCTTTAATCCACAACTGAACCTGGTTTATCTTCATCCAGAACTTGAATCCATTCATGTTCAATGAATGAATGAATGAGATTCATTTGGATGATGTGTGTAGAAGGCTGACATTATGATGATCCACAATAAGAGAAGGACAAAGTCCCTCTACTCATGTTAGTGAAAGCCCATTGATTAGGACCTATCTGATTGGATTAGAAATGATTTTTATCCACATGATTTATTCTTTATTCAGATTGAGTTCCTGCAGTTTGTCAGAGATCAGCTGTGTTTCTCTGGCCTCAGCTCTGAAGTCCAACCCCTCCCATCTGAGACACCTGGAACTGTGGGGAAACAAGCTGCAGGATTCAGGAGTGAAGGATCTGTCTGATCTTGTGGAGAGTCCAGACTGTAGACTGGAGACTCTGAGGTCAGTAGAGGGTTGGAGTCAGTCCATGCTGCTTTAATCAGTATTGTCCTAAACACAGTTCGTATCAAAGCAAATATCCAGTGTCTCCTGTAAACCTCCAACCTTCTCAGGCTGCTTTCCTCATTGAAGCTGTGAGAGGAGAATGGTGACAGGCTTCAGGATTGCAAAAAGCCTGATTGTGATTGTGTGTTTTAGGTGATGTGAAGACGACTGTTGTTGTTGTGTTCATGTCTACAGGAAGTAGAACTGGATTATAGCTGACAGCCTCACAAGATGTGTAGAGACAGTGGTCCTCATTCATCAAAGTGTCGTAGCATCAAATTGGATCTGAAACTGTTTGTTCTCTCATTTCAACACTAAAGAACTGATGAGTTCGATCTTTGTCACAGCTCTGAAATCAGTCTGACAGTAGCTTGCAAATCACAGGCTCTGATTTCAGAGAAGCATCATGACATTTTGGAAGCATGTGGTCTGATACAGAGCAGAACCTCTGCTGAAGTCCAGTGATCACATCTGTATATCTGTCCATCTGTCAGATACTTTCAGTGACAGCCTCCATGTTTATTTGTCAGCTGATATTTCAGAAGCAGATCAGATGTTCATCAACACACAGAGACTCTTTCTTTAAATGGAACATGAGTTGACATGTAACAGCAGTGAATCCATCACTAAACTGTTTGTGCAGTAATGAAGCTTCATGACTCAGCAGTTTATTTCCACTGTGGACTTGAGTGAAATGTTCAGAGTAAACAGACTTTATGCTAAAAGTCTCTGCAGGTGTGTGAGCTTCAAGCTCAGTGTCTTCATTTCAATACGTTAACATGAGACCTGAGAGGAAGCTGCTACACTACACAGCTGCTCCACTTCTGCTCTGAACAGGACTGAAGTCCCTGCTGCTCTTTATACTGGATGTGCTGCATCAGTGACTGACAGCTAATGAAGTGAGTCTCTGTAAACACTGATTTATCACCTCTGTTGTCTGTCTTCTTCTCTCAACAGCTGTAGTAATCTTTCTAAAGGAGAGAGTGAAGAGGACGGTGTGTGTGTTGAGAGAGGACGAGCTGTGTCCTGATGATCCAGAGAGGTTGAAGCAGCAGCAGCTTGTGTGTGTAGAGAGGCTCTGATTGGTCCATGTTACTGGGAGGTAGAGTGGAGAGGAGAGCTTCATCCAGCAGTGACTGACAGAGGAACCAGAAAAGTGGAGGACTCTCAGTACTGCAGTCTGAACTGCTCTGAGAACAGCTCCACTGTCAAGTCCACCATCATCCCTGTGTTTTCCTCTGGATCTGAAAGAGAATCATCAGTGTATCTGGACTGCTCTGCTGCTGCTGATCTGTCCTTCTACACTGTCTGGGGAGACCCTGTGCCCTAAAGTATGGCACATGCACTACACATCCTTTTTCGGGTAGATTTTATCAGAATGTTAATACCTGGTGTGTGATATGAACATTTGGAGGGGGTGAAGGGAGAAGACACATTGTGATTGTGTATTTGATTTATTGAATTTAAATTGTGTTCACCTGCCACCTTTGTTGCACTTCTTCCTCTGTCAGACCAGGAACAGCCAAACCTGAGCTGGAGCGGTCCACTTTGGAGAGTGAGAGAGTATTTTGGCAAGTTTCAAGTGAGTACCACCAATAGCGGCGTTCTAAAGTTTTGGATCATTTTGATCTCATACAACCAAATAAGGTATAATGCAGTTTATGGCATACATTTTATGTTTCCATAATTAAACTCCTATTTTTAATGTGGTGGTAATGTATTGCGTCACTTCCTGTTTGCTGCTTCTGCACTGTGGTGTTAAGCTAGCTTATTAATCAACTCTTACTTTGCCGTGTTCTGTGGTCAATCTCTGAATTCCTGTACACGTATATTGCTTTAGTTAAACATCTGTTGTGCATGGGTCCCTCAGGATTTAACACTACACTCTAATCACTCTATCTCTGGTCCACTAGCTTAGCTGTTAGCAATGGCTTCTCTTTCTCCTGCTGTCTCTCCTCTATCTTGCCACGGTGTATGAGATGTTTAGTTACTCCTCTGCCTCCTTTAGCGATAATGGTATGTGTAATAAATGTAGCATTTTTGTAGCATTGAGGCGAGACTGAGGGAAGTAGAGGCTCGGCTCTGCACCGTAGATAACCACCCGCAGCAGCGCTAGCTAGTCAGTCCCCTGTGGCTGGTGCGGACCAGCCTAGACTAGCTACTGCTATCTGTCCTTGTTGTGGCGAAGCGAGGGCAATGAGATAGATGATGATGGGGGTGGAAGCAGATACAGATGGTGTTGATCACTACAACACCCAACTAAGAGCAACCTACAAAGCCAGACAACACCACATTGGGAATTTCTGCCCAAGGAAATAGTTTTAGTCAACTGTACCAACTCCAAGGCACCCAGGTTCGTTTTACAACAGGAGAGACGTAGTTCCAGAGCAGTAATCAATACACTTTATTTCAAAATAACTTCTGTATGTCTTAAAACATTATAAAACACCATTCACACACACAGAGTATTAAAATACTATAAAACACCACTCACACACAGGGCTGAGGCTTACCGGGGGGCCAGCTCGAGGAGAGGGGTGAGGGATCCCAAATGATATACAAAAATTATCACCCCATCCACATGTGACAGCCACACACACCCACACACACGTAGTGAAAGGAACCCAGAACCAGGGGAGTTGAATCACGGAGTAATTGAATCACAGAACGTCAAAAATTAAACAAGAAATGAAAGAAAAAGAAAAAAAAACAAATAAACCAGCACAGGACCTAGTTAAACTGAATATTTAATACCAAGTAACCTAACCTAATAGAAACAAAGCTATAAAGAAAACAAAATAATCAAAACAATAACCCAAAACCCATTCTAACTAAACGCAACAAAGAAAATTGAAGCATTAAATGAAGAACAACCCCACCATGCATTCATTCAACTTTTTAAAAGTCCAGGCCCAAGGCAAACGAAACTGCCCATTCAATACTCGCGTAGGTAGGGGTAATTGCGTTGTCCACCTGCGCAGCCCGACGGCAGCAATACCGGAGCACCCGAGTGACCGGCAGAACCACAGCGGAGAAGCGCAGCAGAAACACCCGGTAAGGCAGAACAAGGCAAAGCAGGCAAAGCAGCAGTATTTCTTGCTCCATGCAGGACAAAGCAGCTGGCAAATAATCCTCTGAGGGAGAGAGAAGAGGCGTGTTCACTCCGCAACAGTGGAGGCTAGCAGCAACCTGCGGCTAATTTGCAGCATTGGGAATGAACCCATGAGCAGCGCAGATGTCGGTGGAGGTCCGGCGTCTGCGCCAGCGACGACAAGGCGGAAGGAAGCGGGCGACCAGGAAGTGGGCCTCGGAGCAAGGAGCAAGAGGGGGTCAAGATGGCCACGGCACCCTTTTTATACATTGCCCTCATGTGGTGATAGGCTAACGAGGACCGAGGTGAACAAAAGCGGCGCTAAACTCGCACTGGGAGATGAAAGGTGAAACATCTGATCCTGCTACATACTTTAGCTCCTGTTAGCCGTTCCCGGCAGCTCCCGAGGAGCTGGGAAGCAAGGCGGCTGGGTGGCAGTCCGAAGGAAACATAGCCTGAAACAACGGCCTATGGTTCAACTGCTTCACGCTTTCAAACAGATTTTCCCCAATCAGTGACACACCTGCTGAAGAAAAACTCCAACGCCAAATGTGAAGTTAGAGCCTCCAGTGACCATAGTTAAATGCATTCCTGGGGCCAGAGCGGGCGACATTTAATCATATTTAAAACTGCTGGCTAAGGTTAAATGTAGATTTCGTACGATTGTTATTCACGTCGGGCGGTAATGACACCCGACACGCCTAATCGGTGGTCACTAAAATTAATGTGAAATCGGTGTGCAACTATGCCAAAACAATGTCGGACTTCATACTTTTCTCTGGACCCCTGCTTGATTTGACCAGTGATGACATGTTTAGCCGCATGTCATCATTCTGTCGCTGGCTGTCTAGGTGGTGTCCAGCAAACGACGTGGCCTTCATTGACAACTGGAAAACTTTTGAGGAAAACCTGGTCTGATTAGCAGAGACGGCATCCATCCCTTTTTGGATGGTGCAGCTCTCATATCTAGAAATATGGCAGATTTTATTAGACAACCAAAGTCATGACAACCCAGAGTTGAGACCAGGAGGCAGAGTTGCAGTCCTACACGCTTCTCTGCAGTTTCTCTAGAGCCATCACCCTCCCATGATTCTTACCATTCCAACAATTCCCTTTATCCTATAGAGACTGTGTCTGCTCCCCGTTAACAAAAAGTGTATAAACCAAAAAATGCAAGAATAATAATTAATACTACAAAAGTATCTGAACCTAAAAACACCACAATTAGATGTGGGCTATTAAACATTATATCTCTCTTGTCTAAATCTCTGTTAGTAAATGAAATAAAATTTGATAATGGATCAGCAGATTGATTTATTCTGTCTAACTGAGGCCTGGCTGCAGGAGGAAGAATATGTCAGTCTAAATGAGTCAACCCCTGCTAGTTATATTAATTATCACATTCCTCGTGGCACAGGCCGAGGAGGAGGAGTGGCAGCAATCTACCACTCAAGTTTATTAATTAATCCTAGACCTAAGCCGAATTATAGCACATTTGAAAGCCTTATCCTCAGCCTCTCACATCCAAATTGGAAGACAGAAAAACCAGTCCTGTTTGCTGTGGTGTATCCGTCCACCTGCTGCTTACTCAGAGTTTTGTCTGAATTCACTGAATTTTATCTGATTTAGTGCTTAGTACGGATAAAGCAATTATAGTGGGCGACTTTAATATTCATGTAAACACCCACAATGACAGCCTTAAGACTGCATTCTATTCAGTATTAGACTCAATTGGCTTTTTGCAAAATGTTAACAAACCAACTCACTGTTTTAATCACACCCTTGATCTTGTACTGATCTATGGCATAGATGCTGAATATTTCACAGTATTCCCTCAGAACCCTGTTTTATCTGATCATTCTTTAGTAACATTTGAATTTACAATACTGAACTGCACAGCATCTGGGAAAAAAATTAACTACTGTAGGTATTTGTCTGATAATGCTGTTACCAAATATAAGGAAGCTATTCCATCTTTATTATCTACGTTGCCATGTGCCAGTTTTACAGAGGGCAATGGCCTAAACTTTACTCCAGCAGATATAGACTATCTAGTTGATAGTTGATAGTACTGCTGCTTCATTACGCTCAACCCTTGACTCTGTTGCCCTTTGAAAAAGAAGGTCATTAATCAGAGGAAGCTAGATCCATGGTATGATTCACAAGAGCAAGGCAAGAACTGCCTATTACTCATCATTAATAGAGGAAAACAAGAACAACCCTAGGTTTCTTTTCAGCACTGTAGCCAGGCTGACAAAGAGCCATAGTAATGACTTTATGAGCTTCTTTAGCAACAAAATAGTAGATATTAGAGACAGAATTCATCTTATCCTGCCTACAACTGTTAATGATGTAGGTATGTCTAGAACAGCTTCTTTAGAAATGTCTGCCAGCCCTGATTTGTCGTTAGACTGTTTCTCCCATAGATCTCGCTGAATTGACGTCAGTAGTTTATAAATCTAAATCATCAACATGTCTTTTGGATCCTATCCCGACCAGACTTCTTAAAGATATTTTGCCTTGGATTGGCACTAACATATTAGATCAGATAAATCTCTCTTGAGCAAACTATTGCACATGTAATGCAGCAGCTGTACCAGAAAAAAGAATTTCAATATGAAAAAGTGAAAAGTGTGGGTCAGTGTCCTGTTGGAAGGCTACAGAGCATTCAGGAGTCTGGATAGCCTGTGGAATGAAGGAGTTGTGGAACCTAGTTGTTCTACTTCTGATGCTGCGTACCTCTTTCCAGAGGCCAGAAGCGAGAACAGTCTGTGATGTGGGTGTGAGCCTGAGACAGGCAGCGTTTGTGTCCAGTGTCCTGGACCGCAGGCAGAGAGGTCCCGATGATTTTCTCCGCTGTCCTCACCACCCTCTGGAGGCTTTTCCAGTCCGCAGCTGTGCAGCTGCCGCACCACACAGAGATACAGTTTGTGAATACGCTCTCTATGGTACTTCTGTAGAAGGTGGTGAGGATGGGAGGGGGGAGGTGTGATCTCCTCATCCTGCGGAGGAAGTGTAGATACTGCTGTGCCTGTTTCACCAGAGACATGGTGAATCTGCAGAAGGAGAGAGCATGCTGGTTAGGGTGGAACAGGTGAGCACAGGACAAAAGAGTAAGTAAATCCACAGGATAATGATCACGAGGGAATAAATATAAATTAATTTAGCCTCCAGTACAACTGTGAGGAACCTCTGAGTTATTTTTGATCAGGATTTGTCCTTAACTCACATATAAAACAAGTCTCTAGGACCGGCTTCTTTCACCTGCGCAATATAGTAAGATTAGGAACATTCTGTTGCAGAGTGATGCTGAAAAATTAGTCCATGCATTTGTTACTTCTAGGCTGGACTACTGTAATTCCCTATTATCAGGATGTCCAGTTAACTCTCTAAAAAGCCTCCAGCTGATCCAAAATGCTGCAGCCAGAGTACTGACTGGAATTAGCAAGAGAGATCATATTACTCCTGTACTAACTTCTCTTCATTGGATTCCTGTAAAATCCAGAATTGATTTTAAAATCATTCTCCTTACATATAAGGCCCTCAATGGCCAGGCTCCTTCATATCTCAAAAGAGCTGATAGTATCATATCATCCCAACAGATTGCTTCGTTCCCAGAATGCAGGTTTGCTTATGGTTCCCAAAATCTCTAAAAGTAGAATGGGAGGCCGAGCCTTTAGCTATCAGGCCCCTCTCCTGTGGAACCAACTGCCAGTTTGGGTTCGGGAAGCAGACACCCTCTCTAATTTTAAAACGAAGCTTAAAACCTTCTTGTTTGATAAAGCTTATAATTAGTTGTAGTTACAGTCCTAGTTATTTATTAAACTTATAGTTAGTCACAATTATCTCTATAGACACTGTTACAGTTAGGATATAGCCCTTAGTAGGGCTGGCTCAGGCAACTGAATCATCCCTAGTTATGCTGCTATAGGCCTAGGCTGCTGGGGACATCCCATGATCTACTGCGCACTTCTTCTTCTTTCTCTTTCTCTCCTCAGTCCCACTCTCAAATTTATTAGCCTTTATTACATGTCAGTAACTCTGTGTCCTCTCTGTCCCGTAGTCCTGTGTTTGTTTCTCTCTGGTCTCTCTTTCTCTGTACCTTACTGCAGGTACCTCTGGCTCGGAGCTGCATGTCCTGTGGTCCTGGCTCCACCCACCTGCTGCTGTTTATTGTTTACAATGATCTATTTCTAACATGTTTAATGTTCCATTCTGCTACAGATAAATATTTGATTAATATTCTTTGCAAACTGTAATGTAAATAATTACCAGTCATGACAGCTTTTTGCCTCCGTGCTCTGTTTCATCATTCTAAACTGCTGAGCACACATTATCCAATAACTGTTCACTAACTGTAATGTAAATGCTGACCCACATTGTCTGTATTATGCTGCATGTCCTTCTCCCCCTCTCCTCCATTCCTAGCTGTCCTATCTTCCTCCTTTTCCTCCTTTCACCCAGCCCGGCCATCGGCAGGAGGGTCCCCATCTGAGCCAGGTTCTGCTCAAGGTTTCTTCCTGTTAAAGGGAGTTTTTCTTGCCACTGTCGCCTTAAGTCAGGGGTGTCCAAACTTTTTGCAAAGGGGGCCAGATTTGGTGTGTTAAAAATGTAGGGGGGCCAACCTTGGCGGACGTTCTTTACATATAACAGCAATTAATTTAAATACATTTCAGCGAGCCGTTCTGTGTTTCACATTTGCTTTTTTATTTTAATTTCAGCTATCTTAAGCATATGTTTTGGTTCATTTGAAACATGCATATCAAAATTCAATTGACATTGAAAATTGAAATTAAATATTCACTTAACTTCACTTTTTTTTTAACACTTTAATTAACTTTTTTGTAACAGTTGAAGAGAAATAATTGTACTTTTGGGTGCAAATTACATTTGAAACATAAAAAAAATATCTCACCATGGCAGTTTAATATTTACAGAATTTTTAAACACAATAACAGAGAAATTGTTATATCAACAAGTGCAGGGCTCATTTAAAATATGACAGTAACTATAAATGTTGATTGGCACACCTCTCTCTCACCTCTCTCTCTCGCTTGGCGACCCGGGGACAGGACGCGCGGTGGTGATGTGCGCACTAGCGGTGTAGCCCCCCCGCTAGTGCGTGCACTCTTACAGTCCAACCCTGCAGGCTTTCACCCAGAATAATAAACAATAAACATAACCCCCCCCACTAGTGCGCGTACCTTACAGTCCGATTTTTTCAGGTATTACTATTATATACAGTTAACTGCCCACCCACACATGCCATTCTGCTCACACCTCTGATTCAGACTTAGGTCAATGAAAAATGATGACTTGTCCGCATTAGTGTGATGGGTGAAACTGAGATCTGGAGTGCAGGACAAAGGCCAGGTCTGGCTCAATGGCAGTAGTATTGATGCGCAAGATGTCTTGTAAGTGAGAGTCCGATAGCCGTGTCCTCACATGGCTCTTATTTAAGTTCATAACCGAGAATGTCTTCTCACACAAATACGTCGACCCAAACAAGCTTAGCATTTTCTTACCAAATGCTCGAATCTCTGGAAACCTGTCCTTATTCAGCTGTCGGTAAAAGTTGGCGAGAGTAAGCTGCTGGTGCTGACCGCGGATCTCTCGTCACACTGCAGCTCAATGACCTCCAGCTGCAAATGGTCTGGAACATCATCTGTGTCCACGGAGAAAGGTGAGGAAAAAAGAGTGATCTCCTTCTCGATTGCTGCAAAGTCCTGAAAGTGTTGTTTAAACTCTTCAGCCAGAGATGAAATATCTGACGCGTACCTCCTTGTTTGCACACTGACATCGCTCTGTGGGAATCTGGCCATGATTTCTTGCAGCGCTGGAAAGTGTGCAGTGTTGGGCTGGGTCGACGACAGGTGTCTTTCAAACAGTTGCAGCTTGATTCCAAAGGCTTTGACATGTGAATATAGTTGGCTTATGACTGCATCTGGTCCTTGGAGACTGGTGTTGAGGACATTAAGATGCTTTGTAATGTCAACTAGAAACCCCAAATCAGCCAGCCAAATAGGGTCACTTAGTTCTCCCATAGGTTGTCCTTTTTCAGCCAAAAACTCACCGATTTCTTGCCTAAGTGAGTAGAAGCGTGACAGTGCAGAACCCCGACTGAGCCATCTCACGTCATTGTGATAGACAACATCTCCATATTCCGCATGAATCTCGCTGAGAAACTGTTGGAACTGACGGTGGCATAGCGCTCTGGAGCGGATATAGTTAATTGACTTTATCACCGGTCCCATAACATGTTCGTATCGGAGATGTTTAGCACACAGAACTTGCTGATGAATGATGCAATGGAGTTTTACAGCTTTCCCTCCTTCTTCACTTACTTTGTTACTTATTAGTGTTGCTAATCCGCTTTGTTTGCCAGTCATCGATGGCGTGCCATCCGTAATTATCCCAGAAATTTGATTCCACGGGAGTTTCATGTTATCCACGGCAGCACAAACAGAAGAGAATAAATCTGTTCCTCTTGTTTGGTTTTTCAGGCTCTGTAGGTCAAGTAGTTCTTCAGTAATATTCATTTCGTTGTCTACTCCTCTCAAAAAAATAAGTAACTGAGCAGTGTCAGAGGCGTCTGTGCTTTAAATGCCGCAAGCTAGTGAAAAAAGTCAAACTCCTTTCCTCTGACTCCCAATTGTCTTTTGATGTCAGATGACACTTCCTCAATCCTGCGCGCCACAGTGTTACGTGCCAGGCAGACTTTGGCAAACTCTTGCTGCTTCTCAGGACAGATATTTTTTACCATTGTCATCACACAGTCTTTGATAAATTCACCCTTGGTGAAAGGTTTGCAATGCTTTTGCGATCAGCGCTGCTACCTCGTAACTAGCCTTTGTAGCATTCTCGCTTGACTCTCGAGCTTTTGTAAAATATTGCTGCTGTGAGATTAAGCTAGCTTCAAGATGTTTCAGTTTCTCGCTGCGTTCATTACCTGTGATCTTGTCATATCGTCAGCATGTTTTGTTTGGTAATGTCGCTTCACATTGAACTCTTTAAAACAGCCACTGTCTCTTTACAAATGAGGCAGACACAGTTGTTACGTATTTCAGTGAAGAAATAGTCCAATTTCCACCCATCCTTGAACCGTCGGCCCTCGCAGTCAACTTTCCTCCTTTTGTTAATTGTTAATTTGTTAATTTGCTGTTCTATTTGAGCCTCTAGATGGCAGCACTTAGAACACGCAGGTAACAGCGCTGCTGCCCAATGTATTACGTAATTCTACACGTGGGCCAGGCGTTATTGATTTTATGACGGAGGCTGCGGGCGGATGAAAATTGACCACGGGTCGCATTTGGCCCCGGGCCGGACTTTGGACATGTCTGCCTTAAGTGCTTGCTCTGGGGTCAGGCTCTGGGTCTCTGTAATGCGCTTTGAGACAATTTTGATTTTGGAAGGAGCTATATAAATAAAATTGAATTTGAATTGAATTGAAAGAACAAACTTTGAAATCCATCAGTTTAGCTATTTCATTCTGACTGACAGAGCAAACAACTCTGCCAACCCTCCAGCCTCACTGTCAGTGTCAATACCAACCACAGAAGTAGAGATATCACACCTACACCACTATGAGCACAGCTGCACCCACACCTGAGGAACAATGAGCCACAGTGAGGACCAAAGGGAAGTGATTGTCATGTGTATTCACTGTATATGAGCAGGGGCTGATTCATAGCACTGTCTCCTCTTAGCTGCAGAAATCAGACTGGTCCTACATCCAGTCCTCCATGGAAAACCACCTCTCTCTGCTCCATTATGCTCACAGCTCCACAATGCTCACAGCATTGTGGAGCAGAGAGAGGTGGTTTTGGAGTAACATCTTGTTACTCCAAAACATGGCTAGGATTACAGCAGTGTGTGTTCCACCAGAGGATCCAAACACTACATTACCTTACCACCAACCTTAGAAGATTCACTGGATTTTTTTCATACACTGTATTTGTAGTTTAGCCAATAAAATGACAGCATTATAGTTACACTTAGTCACATTTTATGTTAAAAGTTTAATAAAAAATAGAATGATGGTTGAAGGCTGGAGATTAAATTTCTTTTGTTGATGCTGGAGAGTCAGTCTGAATCCAAACCTTCTGACACAGCAGATCAGATGTTAGGATAGTCAATTATACATGCCTGGACCCAAAAGCAGACAGGAGAGGTGGTATGCGGCTTAACCAGTTTATTGCCAGTTCTCAAAACAAAAGAAACAAAGAATAATTCAGGACAGTGGATGGACTCCTGGGCGGCGAGGCAGAGATGGCTGGAGCGGCGATGAATGGAACGGTGGAGGTTGAACTGAAAGAATCTGCAGAAGGAGAGAGCACGCTGGTTAGGGTGGAACAGGTGAGCACAGGACAAAAGAGTAAGTAAATCCACAGGATAATGATCACGAGGGAAAAAAACTCAGAAACTAGTCACCGCGGAAGATGACGGTACAATCTGGCGAGAAGGGGCTGGAATGCCGAGCCTCTTATACTGATTGCGCCCATATTGTGCAGTCAGTCAGAGCTGGAGGAGGAAGAAGGGAGGAGCAGCCCAGGAATCCATGAACTGAAACACACCCACCCATGCACACAGAGAGAGAAAAAAAAAAAACAACACAACCCCAGAGGCAACAGAGCTGCCTCCTAACATCATACTACAGACAGATCACTACAGGAAGCTGTACAGGACATACCAAACCACCTGGAAAACTTTAGTATGAGTATTTAGTAAAAGGATAGGCCTGTTGTGGGTGACAGGGACCAGGAGAGTTGGATGTAAAGGAACAATCTAATAATAATACACCTCAGCCACCCGGAGGGGGAGTAGCTGCAGCCTCACCACCTCTACTTTTGGCCTCTGCTCAGGCTGAGGAGCAGCTGTGTCTGACGTGCATCAACAAACAGTGAAAACTTTCCTCAGTGCTCCTGAAAGTTTTTCACATTCTGCAGACTGTTCATGTATCTCATTTTCTTCTTTTAATTGAAAAGTCATTTTGGGAGGTGTAGGGGTGTAATGGGGGGCAATGCTCCAATCCCCCCCATTGATTGTTAGGATCAATATGTACCAATCAGTATTGATGACATCAACAGGAAGATGAGGACTGGTCATGGTTTAGAATAATGTTCCATGTATTATTCCATCCATGTTTTCAGTACAAGCAGATACACTGTAAAAAATGTGACAACTAAAAGGATCACTGTAAAATTACAAACAGGAGATGCACTGTAAAAAATTCTAGCATTGAATATCAGGAAATACACTGTAAAAGAATTTAATGGAGGCTGTGCACTGTGTAAAATAACAATAAAGGTGACACAGGATATATACAAAATTATAATTATAATTATAATAATTATGTTATGTCAGCATCTTACATTTTACATTCTATATTTTGTGAATATATTATTTTTGTATTTTGGACAATTTATGTGTCCACCCCACCATGAGCCAAGGCATCAATATTTTGTTTAATATATACACTATGAATATGTTGAATAGCAATAAAAAAGTCTAAGTCTATAAAAAAATGATGGTCATAGATGAGCTCTGGACTAACTTACAACCAGGGGATGCACTGTAAAATATTACAACAGTGTAATGAACTTGTAAAAGATAACCAGCAGATGTAAAGTGGAAGTTAGGCTGCACTGTTAAAAACACAATAACCAGGGTGACAACGGGGAAAACATCACAAGGGAAAAGACGTCTGTGAATGTTCTCATTCATCCAGGTCATTGTTCTCTCTCAAATTGAATCGAAGGCAACTGGACTTGTATTTGTCTGGGAAGACGTTTCGCCTCTTATCCAAGGGGCTTCATCAGTTCGTGTGCATCGGTCTTACTAGTCCGCACTAGTCTGACCAAGAAAGTGGAGTAGGACCCAGGTATTTAACCTCTTGTGGGTGGGTCCACCAAAGTACCAGTGAAAGTACTGGTTTCACCTAACCATTGTTGTGGTCCCCAGTGAGCGACAGTCGTCAGGCTCATGTGCCCCTGTTTGTATCTCGTGTGAACGACAGTCGTTAGGGTCAGGTGAGCCCCCGGTGGTTGACGATCGTTGAGAGTCGTCTGAGGTTAAGTTGTTGACTCTCCTGGGTACATATGAAAGGGCTACATTGTAAATGGGGATAGGTGGTGTCGCAGACCCCTCCTCTGTTTAGTAATGGCTACTCCACTTTTAAATAGATGGCTTTGTTGACTCCTCTTTCAAACCATCTGTCCTCCCTGTCCAAGATTTTGACATTGCTGTCTTCAAAGGAGTGTGCCTTTTCCTTTAGATGGGAGTAGACAGCTGAGACTGGACCTCCTCAGTTTGCCCTTCTGTGTTGGGCCATGCGTTTGTTTAAAGGTTGTTTAGTTTCCCCAATATATAGGTCCTTGCATTCCTCACTGCATTTGACCGCATATATTAGGTTGCTTTTTTGATTGTGTGGTGTCTTGTCCTTAGGGTGTACCAGTTTCTGTCTGAGAGTGTTGCTGGGTTTGAACATACAGGGAAAGGACTGTCAGAAATATGTGATGCAGTGTGAAAATGAAAAGGACCAATGACAACATAAGCAGTGAAAGTACACAAGTATTATCAGCAGCCAGAGGATTCACTGTAAAACATGAAAAACAGGATGAACACCAGGTATACACTGTAAAAATGACATGAAGTTGAAAAACTCTTTAAACATTTTAAAAATAAACTTCACAGCTTCTTGTTTTAGTCAAATTTCAGCTGCTAGTTTTCACTCTCATCTTTTCTGAGTTGACTTTTAAAATTAATTGAATTGAAGCTTAAACTCTTCAGAGTAGTCAGGAGCTTTCTAACTCTGTGAACCTCTGAAAGACAGTTTGACAAGTTTCTATCTTTGTTTGTTCTCAGATCTTTCAGATAAACTGTGGCAGCATTTTAGTTTGAACTGAATCAGCTCAGTTGTCCCAAGATTCAGAGAAAGACAAAACACTGATGTTCACAATGATGCTTTTGATGTGAAAGGACAAGATCATGATTAGAATCTTAAAAAGTAAAAGTCAGCAACATTTTTCTCCTGTAATAATTGTAGCTTCCATCTTTAAAGGACTGGAAGAGGAAGAAGTTTACAAGGAATCATTTAGAAGAGTTTAACAAATAAACTGCTTTAATACATGAATCTGAAAAGGTGTGTGTGAGTGAAAGAGACAGACATGTACAGACTGAACTATCTGTTGAGTGAGAGAGTTTCTCTAACAGAGGACTCTCTCTGCTACACTCTACACAGAGACACTGAGGAACCAGACAACCAGAGCTCAAACCCAGGATACAGAGGTTCAGTGAATGTGGTGATAAAGGTGTAGAGGTGGATCAGTGAGTCAGAGGAGACTCTGTAGAAGGACAGAGAACCAGCAGGACAGTCCACATACACTGCTACTCTGTCAGAGACAGAGGAAGATGATGAAGAGCAGGAGGAGGAGGAGACAGGTGTCTCTCTGTTATTGTGCAAAACAGAGTAACAACCATTACAGCAGATCAGACTCCAGGAGTGATCATTCTCTCCAAACATACAGTTTTCTCGGTCTCCTTTCCTTCTGATTCCTCTGTAACTCACTGATATATCAACTCCTCCTCTCCACTCGACCTCCCAGTAACAGCGACCAGTCAGACCATTACTACACAGCAGCTGAGGACACTGGTCAAATCTGTCTGAATGATCAGGATAAGACTGATGCTCCTCCACATGTGTCACCTCCCTGTTGTTGTCAGACAGTTTGAGATTTCTGTTTACTGTGTTTGTGTCAATGGTGAGTTCACAGAAATCTGATGGAGAGAAGAAGACACAACACAGCTGCAGTTATTGATCTATCCCCTGATCATTGATTGACACTTTGAAGATGGTTGAATGTGAGCTGCTTTGTTTTCAGGAGTCAAATGAAAACCACACTTACACTTCCTCAGACCTGGTTTTGAGCATCGGACTCCACCAGGCTCCACCCTGAAAGGAGGAGGATGGTCAGACAGGACCCGTTCTCTTTCAGCATGCAAACATGGACATTACATGGCTCTTATGCACATATGGTTTGATTCGGTTCATTCAGCAAAGAGACAAAGGACCTGGAGTCCTTATCTTGGAATTATATGGAGCAGGGAGGTGACATGGAGGAAAGATTTCATCATTTGTCTTCTCCATTTGATATCACTTTTGGTGTCAGACACAACAAAAGATCTCAGAATGACAAGATCAGGATCTCAGAGAGGTTCAGCTGATTATTGGTCATGGATATTTTATATGACAGAGACATGATCAGAGACCTGATTTCTAGGGATGCACCGAAATGAAAATTCTTGGCCAAGACAAAAACCGAAAATGAGGAAACAAAGGCCGAAAACCGAAACACTGAAAGAAATTATTATGCCAATTATTAGTACCATTGCATTTATGGCTATGACTGTGTACTAACCTCACTAAAATTGCAAGACATTGCGATTACATAAATTAATATGAATGTTTCAAAGAATAAATCAATTTAAACAAAACTGTAAAATTAAATATGTTCTCTCATAAACATCTCATATAAGTCAAGTGCATTTTAAAATTTTCACCGTAGTAGGCCTACAACACAATAGTGTATCAAAACAAAGATATACCATACCCATACCCATATGTTAACCGTCGTGGACAAGTTCTTTGCAGATGCACCCACTATTGAAATTTCAACATTACATGTTTTGCAAATTGCTATCTGTGTGTCTTTCTCAGATTTACTGAAATACGTCCGCACCGCGAACATGTTGGCCCTTTCAGACAAGTTCATACTGGCGCGGTTTTCGCTTGCGTCAGAACAGCATCCTGTTTCGGCCGTGTTGTTTCGGTGATAAAAGTCTTTTGGCCAGAAACCAAAAATGCACTTTTCAATGGCCGAATATTCAGTGCATCCCTACTGATTTCATTTCCTCCTCGGTCTGAGACACTGACAGATGAATGTCTCTGAGCAGTGTACAGTAGATGGTCTTATTATTGTTGGGATGTTATTATTAGTGTGTCAGCACTGAACAGGTATCTAAAGTCTTTGGGGTTGTTGTGGTGAAAGCACTCTGACTGCTCAAAGTGGCTCTGTTGGTTCAGGAGCAGTTCAACCAGCTGCAGCTCAAATGTTTCCACACTGGCTTTGTGCTGATGCAGCATGAAATCCAGTCTGAGAAAGTCCTGCTCAGGTCACAGAAAACAGCTGACCACACCTGATTTAATGATTGTCACATATTTTCTCTTAAATATGACACAGTGAGTCATGATAAGATACTGAAGTCAGAATTAGAAAAAACCCCTCTTTGTGTTGTTGTTGAATTCAAAGTACTTCTGTAGAGATCTGTCGTCAGCTGTGACACACTAAATGTTTCCAGCTCTTCCTCCTCTATCACACACTGTCTGTGGCTGCAGCAGGCCTCTCCATACCTGAGGGTGTCCAGTTTCCAGTGTGGATCGTCCAGTCCAGCAGACAGCAGCTTCACTCCTGAGTCTCCTGGATGGTTGTAGCTCAAGTCTAGCTCTCTCAGATGGGAGGGGTTGGAGCTCAGAGCTGAGGCCAGAGAAGCACAGTTTGTGATCAGACATCCTGACAGCCTGCAGACACACACAACATCACACAAGAACCCTCTGTCAACACCTGCTGGTCTATTTTGTTGTTGTATTTTGTTCATATTTTTGTTTTTGGTTCTGGTCCATTTTGGTTCAGGCTCAATGTATTTAAGGCAAATTCCTTAAGCATCATTTGTAGGATTAAAAAAAAAAACAACTGAAGCAAAAACAAGAGAAATGATGAATAACTGTCTGAGTCTCGAAAGTTCTGCTGAACTGTAGTAAAATTTATATTGAACAATCCTACACAAGTTTGCTGTTTATCCACTGATGCAAATCAGATATGAGCAAATCATCATCTAAACAGGTTGATGGATCCTGACCTGAGAGTCTCCAGGGTACAGTGTGGACTCTTCAGTCCAGCAGAGAGAAGCTTCACCCCTGAATCCTGTAGGTTATTCTTACTCAGGTCCAAGTGTCTCAGACTAGAGGACTAGGAGCTGAGAACTGAGGACAGAGCTTCACAGCTTCTCTCTGAGAGGTTACAGCTGCTCAGTCTAAAGAGGAAACAATGAAGAAAAAGTCAAATAACATTTGTGTTGAAAGGACAATCAAAGGAACAAAACTCTGTTTGTTCTGCAGCTCACAGCAAACTAACAGACCTGCATTTGAAAACTGGGCCAAACATAAAACACAGATTTCTTGAGTGAAGCAGAAATATCAGCTCTTTATCCACCTGCTAACCAATGAGGAGTTTCTACATTGATGATCATCTTTCATTGGTTCTGATTCAAATCCTTTGTTTTATTCTCAACAAGTTGGAGACATGACAGTTAAATATGACACAATCGGTAATAAACGAACATGCAGTCAAGGCCATAAGTAGACATTCAACTCAGAGCTCAGAGATGATGATAAGGAATTAAAGGAGAGAGGAATTTATTCTCCCTCCTGCTGAATAATAGAATAATAATAGCAGAGTCTTTATAAAATGATGAATAAATCCAACCATTTATACACTTACAGAGCTTTGTTAGAGGCTTTGACAACTGGCAGCAGCTTCAGAAGAGCCTCCTCTGAAGCAGAGTATTTCTTCAGGTCAAACACATCCAGATCTTTTTCTGATGACAGTAAGATGAAGACCAGAGCTGACCATTGAGCAGGAGACAGTTCATCTGTGGAGAGACGTCCTGAACTCAGGGACTGTTGGATCTGCTCCACTAGAGAACGATCATTCAGTTCATTCAGACAGTGGAACAGGTTGATGCTTTGCTCTGCAGAGGAGTCTCTTCAATCTTCTTCTTGATGTACTGGACTGTTTCTTGATTGGTCTGTGAGACACTTCCTGTCTGTGTCAGCAGACCTCGTAGGAGATTCTGATTGGTCTGCAGTGAAAGACCCAGGAGTAAGCGGAGGAACAAGTCCAGGTGTCCATTTGGACTCTGTAAGGCCTTGTCCACAGCCCTCTGGTAGAGCTGTGTTGGATAAAGTTTGTCTCTGTACAGTTTAGACCACAGGGAGGTTGATTGTTCTTCTGACAGCAGATTGACTCCAGAGATGATGAAGGTCAGATGGACATGAAGAGCAGTCAGAAACTCCTGAAGACTCAGATGGATGAAGCAGAACACCTTGTCCTGGTACAGCCCTCTCTCCTCTTTAAAGACCTGTGTGAACACTCCTGAGTACACTGAGGCTGCTCTGATATCGATGCCACACTCTGTCAGGTCTGATTCATAGAAGATCAGGTTTCCTTTCTGCAGATGCTCAAAGCCAGTTTTCCCAGAGACTCAATCATCTTCCTGGTCTCTGGACTCCAGTGTGGATCTGTCTCAGCTCCGCCATCATATTTAACATTCTTCAGTTTGGACTGAACCACCAGGAAGTGGATATACATCTCAGTCAGGGTCTTGGGCAGCCCTCCTCCCTCTCTGGTTTTCAACACATCCTCCAGAACTGTAGCAGTGATCCAGCAGAAGACCGGGATGTGGCACATGATGTGGAGGCTTCGTGAAGTCTTGATGTGGGAGATGATCCTTCTGGCCTGCTCCTCCTCTCTGAACCTCTTCCTGAAGTACTCCTCCTTCTGTGGGTCAGTGAACCCTCTGACTTCTGTCACCATGTCAACACACTCAGGAGGGATCTGATTGGCTGCTGCAGGTCGTGTGGTTATCCAGAGGCGAGCAGAGGGAAGCAGTTTCCCCCTGATGAGGTTTGTCAGCAGCACATCCACTGAGGTGGACTCTGTAACATCAGTCAGGATCTCAGTGTTGTGGAAGTCCAGAGGAAGTCGACACTCATCCAGACCGTCAAAGATGAACAGAACCTGGACCTCTTCAAACCTGCAGAGTCCTGCTTCTTTGGTTTCAGGAAAGAAGTGATGAACAAGTTCCACCAAGCTGAACTTTTTCTCTTTCAGCACATTCAGCTCTCTGAACGTGAATGGAAATATGAAGTGTATGTCCTGGTTGGCTTTGTCTTCAGCCCAGTCCAGAGTGAACTTCTGTGTTAAGACTGTTTTCCCAATGCCAGCCACTCCCTTTGTCATCACTGTTCTGATTGGTCCATCTCTTCCATGTGAGGCTTTAAAGATGTCTTCTTGTCTGATGCTTGTTTCTGGTCTGGCTGGTTTCCTGGATGCTGTTTCAATCTGTCTGACCTCATGTCCATCATTGACCTCTCCAGTCCCTCCTCTGTGATGTAGAGCTCTGTGTAGATCTGATTCAGAAGGGTTGGGTTTCCTGCTTTAGAGATTCCCTCAAACACACACTGGAACTTCTTCTTCAGAGTAGATTTAAGTTTACGTTTACAAACTGCAGCAACATGTCCTGAATGAACAAACAAGAAACAACATCAGTGACTGATTCATAAAGAAAACATGTTCATCCTCCTAAAGAACACACATGAACATATTTCCTCCATGTCTTGAGACGCTAGTAAATGTCCCATTTGTCCATCATGTTGAATCTTTAGAGAAATCCTCTTACTGCTGTGCAGACAGTCAGCCAGCTCCTCCTGCTTCATTCTCCTCAGGAAGTTCACTGTGATCTTCACAAAAGCCTCTCTGCTGCTCCTCCTCTGCTCTTCATCCTCACTATCCAACAGCTCCTCATCCTCCCTCTGACTCTCTGAGCATTCTGGGTAATCTGGACTCACAACCTTCTGGATCTTTTTCAGCTCCTTCTTCACAAAAGTGACAATGTTCTCCTCCAGCAGCTGGAACAGAAAACTTTATGAATGACACAATCAAAGTAAAACCATGGAGCCAAACATCAGATCCATGTTGGACACACTGACAATCCACTGCTCTAAAAAGTGCAGCATGGAGATTATTGTCAACACAACAGATGTCAAAGTAGTTGTTGTCCATGTACAGACCATAAATATGGAGTCCAGGTGTGTTTGATGCTGCTGGGCAGACTGAGCCCTGGGAACTTCTGAGCTCTCCTGGTCCACTCTGTGGAGGAATCATGAAGAATTAGCTCACACTAGTAGTTAGTATATAATACATAGTTTGCAGCATCTGTGAGCGTTTTATGCTTTGTACACAAACAACAGCTGCTTTTATGTTCAGTGGTGACTGTCCTGATTAAAGCAAACACTACTGTGCTGTAACATTCTCAATGAGAGGAAACAAACAATCAGTTCTGTACCTCATGACCTTGAGTCATCACTACTACAGGACACTAACACAAACACTGGAACTGGATAGGTGCTGAGTTACAGGGAGTTTTAGTTCTGATCTGAATGACACATATAAGAACATAAGAAGTGCTTTTCTTGAAAAGAGAAACATCAACTTTGCCACTAAAGCCTGTGTTTCAGCCTGATCATGTTCATATACTGTGTCATTCATGAAGCCTGGAGACAAAACACAATCACTTCATCTTTCATAGAAGACCAGTTATACAGGACAGCTGTCTGATACATTTTAAACTCAGCTGCAGCTCACTTCTTTGTAGCAGTGGGAGGCTGTCCTTTGAAATCAATGAGATGATCATTTGACCTGTCACTCTTCATGGACACACAGCTGGGCTCAGGTCCATGTTCAGGTCCAGGTCCAGCAGAGTCTGGTGTGTGCTGCTGCTCTGGCCTTCAACACAACACACACAGAGCTTTGAGTGTGAATAATGATGGTGCAGTGATGTGAGTGCTGAGCTCTGACATGGAGAAGAGTCATGGACAGTTAGAGATCCTCATCTCACCTCTGAGCTTTGGTCTGGATCTCATGGTCCCCCACACAGACTGCTTTTAGGGGGAGGGGCTCCTCCTCTCTGTCCTCACACTGATTCATGATGCTGAATTCACATCCACATCAGCTCACACACACTTTCTACCTTCATCTGGAGAGAAAACACAAATAATTCATCTGCACATCAACTGAAATCATCCTCAGGTTCAGGTTCCTTTATTTGTACCTGTAGGTAGAATGATCAGATGATGATGTCCTTTAACACATATGCACAAAACCAACACAGCTGACTATAAATATGATGATAAAAGTAAAAGTGCTCAAGGCTCCACCAATCAGGATCAAAGAGAGAGAAGGGTGGTAAAAAGTAAAAAAAAAAAAAGTAAAAGGTAAAACCTCTGGAATAAAACCAAGGTTAAGAGAAGTTGAGAAGTTGAAAAAGAGAGAGAAGTTAAACCCAATAAAATATTTAAAACCCACATAATAAATAAATATGTAATTAATAAATAAATATGTAATAAATACATAAGTAAGTAAGTATGTGCAATGTATCACTGCAGCTTGTTCAACTCTGTGACAGCAGAAGGAACAAAGCTGTTTTTATATCACTGGGTTTTACATCTTGGGATGATAAACCTCCACCGGAGGGAAGAAGCTGAAAGTGGCAGTGCAAAGGGTGGAGTCATCATTTAAAATGGAGGTAGCTGTCCTCTGTACCTGTCTGCTGTACAGGGACGCTGGACTTGGCTGGGACTCACCAAGCAGACGACTAGACCACTTAACTATTTGGTCTGAGGACTTCCTCTGTTTTAAAATTGTCTGACTGAACCATGACACTAAAGAAAATGATCAAATGGAGAAAACATGCTCATTATGGTTCAGTCAATGTGAAAATGTACAAGTTTCCTTAAACAGTGTAAACGTTGCTGAGACTTTTTACAAACCACTTCACAATTTTCTTCAATAGTCAATTTGCTGTCAGTGATAGTCCCAAGATATTTGTAAGACTGCACATACTCACTGGTCTGACCTTTAATTCCAGTGACTTGGTGCCTGTGGGGTTTCCTCCTAAAATCAATGAGCATATCTTTGGTTGTTGTAGCATTTAGCTGCAGGTAGGATTCCTCACACCACTGAACTAAATCATCAATGACTGGTCCATGGCTGCTCTCACCGTCCTGGAGGGGACTAACAATAACTGAGTCATCAGCACTTTATGATGCTTCTGCTGTCATGTCTGCTCTGACACGTTTGTGTATAAAATGAACAACAGTGGTGACAACACACACCCTTGAGGAGAAACAGTGGAAGAACACCTCTGGTCAGACAATGTACTGTTGACCCTCACTCTCTGTGTCCTGTTGGTTAAAACATCCAGAATCTAACCCACCAGATTATTATTTAAATCAAACGCTTGTAGGAGCCTTTCAATTCAAATGAGGTTGGATTGTATTAAAAGCAGAAGAGAAGTCCACAAATAAAGGCCTGGCGTGTGTCCCATTAAAATCCAGATGTTTAAAAAGCATGTTGAGCAGAGTCACTGTAGCATCCTCCTCTCCTCTGTGAGGCCTGTATGCAAACTGCAGAGGATCCAGTGCATGTTCAGTTTGCTTCAGGACCTCAGATCTGACCAGTTTCTCAATGGTTTTCATTCAAATTGAAGTCAGGGCGACTGCTCTAACATCATTCAGTGTTTTGGGACAGCAACCACAGCATCTTTCCAGAGCTTAGGGACATGTTAATAATTCAGAGCATTATCCAGCTCTGTGTCTGAGTTCAACCATCTAAAAAGACACCAGTACTGAGCTCTGTGCTCTGAAGGCCTGCAGTAGTTTTCATGCTTGCCCAGACTGAACCAAGTTTGTTTGCTGCCATCTTGTTTTTCAGCTCTGGTTTGTAATCCTGCTTTGACTGATTTGGTAAATCATGGTTTGTTTTTAGGAAATATTTTAACAGGCTTACAGGGAATTATCATATCCCTGCAAAAGACCATATATGAGCATGTTATGTCCACCAATGAGTCCAAATCATCCCCACAGGACTGTGTGAAAACGTGCAGTTAAAACGTCCCTGGAGACAGAGCACCGACTCATCTGTCCAGACCTTTATGTCCCTGATCTTTTCTTCTCCTCTTTAAAACTGTTTTATATGTGGGCAGCAAATACACACAGCTGTGATCAGAGGAGCCCAAAGGAGGAGAGGAAGAGCTTTATAGACCCCCCTGTATCAACCCATAGCACAGGTCCAGTGTCTTTTTCCGCCTGGTTGGACAGGAGACATATTGATAAAAGTGTCTTATTCAGAGTCACGTGGTTAAAATCCTTCCATATCTTTCACACACGATTCAGAGACGACCATTTCCATTCACTGACACACAGATGGACTGAGATCCACTGATTTTATCTGACAATCTGTTTGTCTGCAGTGTTTCTGTAGAAAATGACTTGATGAAACAAGCTGCAGGTGATTATTCCACTCAAAACAACTGAGACTCAGTTCATTTCTTCTCAATATTATTTCAGGGGCCCTTTTAGTTGGGGCCCTGGCACTTTCCTGCCTTTTCTAATAGTAAAGTCTGAACTAAAAGAAGCAGCAACAACAAACCAAAACCAAACCAAACAGCAGAGACACAGATAGACATCAATAAAAACAGCAAATATGTCCTCACAGACAGTTTTTCTGTTTGTACTGTGACCAGCCACAGAGATATAATCACCTATCAGAGCCGCTGAGATGCTTTATTGTGAGAGTATTTATGGATTTGGGTCTTTATCATCTAATTCATCAGGTAGAGTTTGTCCTGATAGGACCAGGAGGCCTCTGACTCTGTGGATGGAGTGTTAACTGTCTCTCTGAAAATCACATAGAGGCTGAAAACCCTGTCAGCCCCTCTGAGCTCAGTCCCTTAGAGTTCATCTAATGACAGAGAAAGTCAGAGCTGTTCTCCAGCCGCTGTCCGGCCGAACTCAGACCGCCTTTTAGCGGCTCAGACTGCAGGAGAGCAGCGGCTCAGGTCCGCCTCCTCCACAGGCTGATTCAGGCAGGAAAAGCTGCCTTCAGTCAGCAGTAAGTGGAGCCACAGACTAACAAAGGCTCCGTGTTCAGCTACTGACCATCAGCTCACTCTGCTTCTACACTGACTCCACCGCTTCTACCGCAAATATCCACACAACATGGAGGATAATGAATGAATGAAGAGACACAAACCGCTGCGTCTCTAACGGACCTCTTCCTGCCACTTTACAACTCAGAGTCTACTCAACTAAGCACCTCAACGCAGTTAAAAAAACAAAAATACAAAAACACAACAACATCCAAAAACTCGGACATCAGTTAATTCAGGTAACTATAGGAAGTGTTGACGAGTAAAACATTCAAAGTGCGGACATTTACCTTCAGACAGAGAAAATCATCTGCGCCACAAACTTCAGTCAAAGTGAAAGTAAACTTTTCGCAACCGTGGAGTACAGTGATGGGATTTCGGACTCTTTTAAGAGAGCAGGTTCTTATGGCTCGGCTCACTAAGAAGAGCATCTCTTTCGCTCGCAAGTGACTCACCAGATTTATTTGTTGCTTAAATTAATTAACGTATGTTAAATACTGTGTAAAATTAATTACCAATGTGCAAAACATACATTATATCAAGTGTTTATTATTTATATGGCTTGGCTAAACATTGATTATTATAGGAAATATGCTGTAAAAGAATTTAATGGAGGCTGTGCACTGTGTAAAATGGCAACAAAGGTGACACAGGATATATCCAATAAAAATGATGGTCATAGATGAGCTCTGGATGAACTTACAACCAGGGGATGCACTGTAAAATATTACAACAGTGTTATGAACATGTAAAAATAAAAAGCAGCAGATGTATTGTAAAGTGGAAGTTAGGCTGCACTGTTAAAAACACAACAACCAGGGTGACAACGTGGAAAACATCACAAGGGAAAGGACTGTCAGAAATATGTGATGCACTGTGAAAATGAAAATGACCAGTGACAACATCAGCAGTAACAGTACACAAGTATTATCAGCAGCCAGAAGATTCACTGTAAAACATGAAAAACAGGGTGAAAACCAGGTATACACTGTAAAAATGACAGCTAAAAAGTTTCTATCTTTGTTTTTTCTCAGATCTTTCAGATAAACTGCAAGCAGTGTGTGTGTGTGTGTGTGTGTGTGTGTGTGTGTGTGTGTGTGTGTCCTTTGATGCCTTTGATGTATCAACATTCTACAGCCTGATGTCACAGGCTGCAGTAAGTGGACACACAGCCAGAGACAAGTTCAGAAGTCAAACAGGAGCAGAAACAGTTGGACTGGACAGGACTTGCTCATGATTTAGGAAGAAAGAAGCACTCAGATATTTCTGCACAATTACTGACAAGGAAGGGAGGAGCTACTGCTGTTACAAGGACAAGAGGAAACTACAGGAAAGTCCAGATCACCTCCAAGGTTTTCAGTAGTAGTTTTTTAGTTGTCATTGTTTCAGTTCAGTGGGATGTTTGTTAAATTGGCATGATGTCTAATCACACAAGAACTTCAGCATAAAAGGTTTCAGAACATGTTCGGTTTATTTATGCTGATTGTATCTGTGGGATTTTCCTATTGACAACTTAGGTTTCCATTTTTTGGTTCAAAGCATTATGGTTTGTGTTAAAGGAAAGGTGCCTATTTTTTCAAGTTTGTCTTTTAAACTTCAAATGTTCAAAAACATTCACATGCTTTTATGTAAATTGAAATCATTTGTGGTTGTTGCTTTGGATCCTCCTAAATGATGGAGCATAAAATCCACAGTCCATGTCCTGTGTAAAAGGGACTTCCAAAGTTCAAAAGAAGCAAACATGAGGCTTCAGCAGTCTGACCTATATAGGTGAAACAGGCGTCCTCCAAGTCTTTTTGTCATTTATGTTGAAGATCAACCACCAGTGCTTTGCATGTGGAACAGTAGTTTGCCTGCAGCCACAGATCCAGACTCTGCAGTTAGTAACATACATTAATGGGATATGAATGTGTACAGATGGAGAGGGAGAGGAGGAGAGAGGAAATCAGTGCATCATGTGAAGTCTTCCAGCAGTGTAGACCTATAGCAGCATAACTAGTGGCTCATTCAGGAAAGCCTTACTCAGCTCTGACTATAAGGTTCATCAAAAGGAAAGTTTGAAGCCTCCTCTTAAACATGGAGAGGCGTCTGCCTCCAAGACCCAAACTAGTAGATGGTTCCACAGTAGAGGAGCCTGATATCTGAGGGCTCTGCCTCCCATTCTCTCTATTGGAGACTTTAGGAACCACAAGTAAACCTGCATTCTGGGAACACAATGTTCCAGGGTAGTAGGGGATGGCTGCACTGCTGCTGTGACCCGGCTTGGTAACACACAGCCGGCCATTGCCAACTCTTAACATTCTCCTCTCCTTAGCTGTGTCTTCAGTAGCTAAACTTGTGTATCTATGCTGAAGATTAGAGAGAAAGCTCTGTTCTAAAACGTCTCTCTGTTTTCAGCTCTCAGGACTTTGCAGCTTCTACCTCAGTCTCTACAGTTTGGAGTTTAGTCTCACTCCTGTGCTCTTGTTTGTACTTTGGGATATCAGCCTTATGTCACTGTTTACTGATCAGTTACAGCCATATCAGAGCTGTGTTATGTTACTGATAATGCAAACCAAACTTTTCCTGCTTAACTGGGGAAAA
>JAFBJY010000445.1:0-27403 GCA_016801885.1 Toxotes chatareus | reverse complement strand
TTAATTTTTTAAATATTTTAAAATTTTTAATAAAAAAATAAAAAAAAAAAAAAAAATAGAAAAAAAATAAAATTTTTTTAATTAGATTTTAACCTTAAAAAATTTAAACCCCTCAAACCCCTATAATAAAAACCTTAAAATTTTTTTTTAATTTTTTTAAAAGGGTTTTTTAAATTTTTTAATGTTTTTTAAATTTTTTTAAAGGTTTTTTTTGTTTTTGTTTTTTAAATTTTTTTTAAGAGTCAAAATTAAATTAAAAAATAGGAAAAGTTTAGAAATAGGGAGGGAGGGGGAAAAAAAGGGTTAGTTGGGATTAAGATTGGGGTGGTTAGGTAAAAAATTAGGTCTAGAAAAATTGGGGAGGGTTAGAAAAAATTTAAGGGAGAGAGGTTGGTTAGGAGGTTGTGGCAGATCTGGACCGGGGTTGAAGTGCAGTCCATAAATTTTTCCCCCCACCCTTATTTCCCCTTAAAAATTAGCCACAAAGCTTCTAATGCTTAATTTTTTTTTAAAAGATTTTTTTAGTTTTACTTGCCATTGTTTCAAAAATTAGCCACAAAGAGTTTTGGGCTTGTATTTAAAATTTTTTTAGTTTTTTTGTCCTAGTTTTTCCATTTCGCTAGTTTGCGTAGTAGAGCTTTTTAGCTTCTTCTTTTCTTTTTTTTTTGGGGTGCTGTAAGCTCCGTTTTTGTCCCTTTCCCGGGCCCCCACACCCTTCTATTTTTTTTTGTTTTCTTAGTTTATCTTCACTTTTTTAGTTTTGTCTTTTTATGCTTTTTTTAGTTTTTTTCGTGTTTCTGTTTGTTTTTTTTTTTTTTGTTTTTTAGCGACGCCTGTCTCTTGGGGGTTGTTAAATGATTTGGGGGTGGTTCGCTTTTTTATATTTTCCCCCTAACTCCACTTTTTTTTCATTTTAGTTTTAAACATCCTATGTTATTTTCAATTGTCCAAATTAACCCTTCCCACTACCCCTTACCCCGTAAGCTAAGTTTTTTCATTACTTTTTTTTTCTGCCTTTTGGTTTTTTTTTTCACCCCGGACTTGTCCGACATGTTCTTCCGTTGTCTTTATTTTTCTTATGCTTTTTTATTTTTAGCTTTTTTCAGCTTTCTTTTGTTGTTTTTTTTTGAGCTGATTTTTGAGCCATCCTTGCTTGTTTTTCTTTTATTTAGCCTTGTTTATTTTCCTTAGTTCCTTTTTTCCCTTTTTTTATACCCCCCGGTTAGGGGGGGGTTGGGTTGGCCCATTTGGACACCCCTTTTGGAAGGAGGTTGGGTTTCCCAAAGCACGCCGGGAACCCAAACGGGATGGCTGGTTAGGTTAAATTGGCCCCAAGAGGATGAAGTGCACGGTCCATCAATTTTTCCCCCCGCCACCCTAGTGGTCCCCAAAAATTAGCCCAATTATTTTAATGAATTTATTTTAAAATTTGAGTTTTTATTTTCATTTGCTTGTTTCAAAAAATTAGCCAAAGAGCTGTTTTTGTATTTAAAGTTTAGACTTTTTTTCCAGTTTTCCCCATTTCGTTAGTTTTTTAGTAGAGCTTCAGCTTTTTGTTTTTTTTTCTTTGGGGTGGGGGGAAGGGGGCGTGGCCTTTCCTCAGGCCCCAGCATTTTTCATTTTTTTTTTTAGCTTTATCTTCATTTTCTTAGTTGTCTTTTTATGTTCTCTTAGCTTTTTTCGTTTTTTAGTTTTTTTGTTTGTTTTTTAGCTTTTGCTTTCTTATTTTGACGCCTGCTTTTCGGTGGCTCCCCCTTCAATGATTTGTTTTTTGGGGGTTTTTTATATTTTCCCCAACTCCACCTTTTTTTTCATTTTTAGTTTTAAAAATCCATGTTAATTCAAAAACCTTAACCCTTCCCATTGCTTTTTTTCCCAGATAAGCTAAGCTTTCTATTTTTTTTCTTCTGCCCTTCTTTTTTATTTTTCATCCATTCCTGGGATTTTTTCCTGCTTGTCTTTAGTTTCTTCTTATGCTTCTTTATTTTGTTTTTCTCATGTTTTTTTTATTTTTGTTTTTCTTGAGCTGCATCTTGAGCCACCCTTGTTAGTTTTTCGCTTTTTTTACCTTAGTTTAGCTTTCTTAGCTTTCAGTTAGCCTTTTGGGTTTATATCCCCAGAGTTGGGGGTTAGGTTGGGGGTTACCCCGGTTAGGTTCTAATTGGGGTTTGGTGGGGGAAAAGGGGTTGGGATAGGCGAGGGCCAACCGCGAGGCACTGGCTGGTTAGGCAGATTAGAAGCCCCCAAGGAGGGAGTGCACGGTCCATAAATTTGGGCCCCCCCCCAAATCCTAAGGGCCCCCCTTTTTAAAAAGAATTAGTTAAAAACTTAATTTATTTTTTAAATTGAGTTTTGTTTCTATTGCCATTTTTTCCCAAAAATTAGCCAAAGAGCTTGGGTTGTTTTTACATTTATTTTAATTTTTTTTTTAGTTTTTCCTTTTTATTTTTCCTTAGAGAGCTTCTTTTAGCTTCTTTTTGTTTTTTTTTTGGGTGCTGGGGCAAGTGTTTTGTGCCCCCCGGGCCCCCAGCACCTCTCTTTTTTTTTTTATTTTATCTTCACTTTTCAGTTTTTGTCTTTATGCTTCTTAGCCCCGCCTTTTTTTAGCTTCTTGTTTTTTTAGCTTCTTTTTTTCTTAGCGACGCCTGTTTCTTCGGGGCCCTTCAATGTTTTGGGTTGGGTTTCCTTTTTATAGTTTCCTAACCCCCTTTTTTTCATTTTAGTTTTAAAACATCCTATGTTATATTCAATTAGAAACCAAATTTAAACCCCTTCCCATTGCTATTCTTACCCCGCATAAGTGTTTTTTTCTATTACTTTTTTTCTCCTTTTTTTTATTTTTTCATCCTGGGACTTTCCACTGTTTTCCTGTTTTTTCTTCTTCATGCTTCTTTAGTTTTTTAGTTTTTTTTCTCATGCTTTTTAGCTTTTGTTTTTCTTGAGCTGCATTTTGGGCTTCATCCTTGCTTATTTTTTTCGTTTATTTACCCTTTAGTTTAGTTTTTCCTTTATTTTTCAGTTACCTGTTTTTTTTTCCCCCCAGAGTTGGGGGTTAGGGGGTTGGGGGTTAGGCCTGGGGTTGGGGGTTACATCCCCAAATTAGGTTGGTTGTTAGGTTGAAAAGGGGTCGGGATCCGGGGCGGTGGGGGAATCCGCGGGGCACGGGCTTTTTAGGTTGGAATTAGGCCCCCCCAAGAGGAGGGGTGCACGCCATAAACCCGGGCCCCCGGCCACCCTATAGTGGTCCCCAAAAATTTAGCCAAAATTATTCAAAATGCTTAATTTATTTTTTAGAATTGATTTTTTAGTTTTAGTTGCCATTGTTTAAAAAAATTAAAAAGAGCTTTAGTTTGTTGTTTACTTTTAGTTTAGATTTTTTTTGTCCTTATTTTTTCTCCATTTCGTATTTGCGCTAGTAGAGCTTCTTTAGTTTTTGTTTCTTTTTTTTTTGGGTGTTTGGGGCAACGCCTTTTGTCCCTTCCCAGGCCCCAGCACCTTCATTTTTTTTTGTTTTTCTTATTTATCTTCACTTTTTTTTTATTTTGTCTTTTTTATGCTTCTTAGCTTCTTTCGTTTTCTAGTTTTTTGCTTTTTAGTTTTTCTTTTTAGCTTTAACGCCTTCTCTTGGGTGGCTCCCCTTCAATGATTTGATTTTTGGGGGTTCTTTTTTATAGTTTCCAACCCACCTCTTTTTTTTTGTTTTAAAACATCCAGCAATTAGAAATCCAAATTAACCTTCCCCATTGCTATTCCATCCCACACTAAGCTAAGTTTTTTTATTTTTTTTTTCGCCTTTTTTTTCTTTTTTTTCATCCTGGGACTTGTCCGACATGTTTTTCCCTGTTGTTTTTAGCTTTTTTTTGTTTTTTAGCTTTAGCTTTTTCTCATGCTTTTAGCTTCTTTTTTTCTTGAGCTGCATCTAGCTCATCTTGCTTAGCTTTTTTCGCTTTATTTATTTTTAGTTTAGGCTTTCTTGTTACCCGTTTGGTTTTTATATCCCCAGAGTTAGGTTAGTTGTAAGGTTAGGCCAGGTTGGGGGTTAACATCCCCAAATAGGTGGTTAAGGTTGGGGAATTTCCGGGGCAGGGCCGGGAATCCAAGCGAGGCACTGGCTGGTTAGGTCTGAGTTTCGGGCCACCCCCCAAGGGGAAAAGGGGCCGTCCATCAATCCGGGCCCCGGGGCCCCCCCAAATAGTGGTCCCCGAAAAAATTAGCCAAAATTAGCTTCAATAATGCTTAATTTAGTTTTTAGAATTGGTTTTTGTTTGGCTATTTTCCATTGTTTCAAAAAATTAGCCAAAAAGAGTTTGTTAGTTTTTTGTTTACATTTAGATTTTTTTTCCTTAGTTTTTCCCATTTCGCTATTTTGGGCGCTAGTAGAGCTTCTTTAGTTTTTGTTTTTTGCTTTTTTTTTGGGGGTGCGGGGGGAAACGTTTTTTGGTCCCTTCCTCGGGCCCCCAGCACCCTTCTATTTTTTTGTTTTTTTGCTTTATCTTCATTTTTCTTAGTTTTTGTCTTCTTATGTTTTCTTAGCTTCTTTTCGTTTTGTTAGTTTTTCTTGCTTCTTTTAGCTTCTTTCTTATTGACGCCTGTCTTTGCTGCCTCAAATGATTTGAGTTTTGTTCGCCTTTTTATAGTTTCCAACCCCAAATTTTTTTCATTTTATTTTTAAACACCCCATGTTATTCAATTAGAACCAAATTAACCTTCCCCTTTTATTTTTTCCCAGCACTAAGCTAAGTCTTTTTTTCTTTTTTTCTTCTCCCTTTTCTTGGTTTATTTTTTCATCCTCGGATTTGTCCGACATGTTCTTCCTGCTTGTTTTTAGCTTCTTTTTATGCTTTTAGCTTTAGCTTTTTTTTTTTCCCTTTTTGCTTTTGTTGTTTTTTTTTGAGCTACTGAGCTTCATCCTTGCTTGCTTTTTTCCCCTTTTTATTTGGGTTTTTAGCTTCCAGTTTTAGTTAGCCTGTTTGGCTTTATACCCCCCCAGAGTTGGGGGTTGGGGTTGCGGGGCCCCAGGGGGGGTTCTCCCAGGGGTTGGAAGGTTAGGTTGGAGGGGTTGGGGGGATCCGGGGCCGGGGCCGGGAATCCAAGCAGGCACTGGCGGGTTTTTCAGATCGGGCCACCTCCGGGGGGGTTAGGTTGGGGAAGAACCCCAAAACTCCCGGGGGGAAGGAAGTGACGTCCGTTTTAGGGTCCAAAAACTGCCCTCTGTGTTGAGAAGTTTTTTTTTTTCCCAACGTTTTCCTCCAGCCCCGTCCATCATGGTTGTTTTTTTTGTTTTTTTGGTCGTGGTTTTTTTTTTATATTTTTTAAAATAAAATTTTAAAAAAAAAATTAAATCAAATTGTCTTCGTTTTATTTGTTTTTTTTAATTTAACCCAAAAAACATTTCCCCAAAAGGAAAAAGGGAAAAAACTATCACAAACTAAATTTTTTTCAAGTAAAAACTAAAATTATTTCAAAAACTAAATCAAATTTTTTTTTTTTTTAATTATTTTATTTTTTTGTCTTTTTTTTTTTGTTTTTTTTGTATTTTTAAAGTTTTTTATACCCAAAAATAACAATAAATAAAATATTTTCCAAAAAGAGGAAAAAAAAAAAACTTTTTAAACAATAAATCAAAACTTTTTTTTATCAAAATCAAAACAAAAAACACAATAAATCAATGGTAATATAAAATCCGGTTTAAGGGATTTCACCGCAATCGTCTTCTTCGGCTGGGCACGTGAAAAAAAAAGAGCTGCCCATAAAGAGGTTTCCTTTGAGAGTCAGCAAGAATGAGCCAATTTTAAGTCCCTCCCTTTTTATACCCCCCCTTCCTAAGTTAAAATTTAAATGTTTTAGTTTTTCGCTTTTTTGTTTTTTAATCGCCTTTTTGTTTTTTTTTAATTTTTTTTTTAACCCCATATTTATAACCAATAGGGTTTTTAAAGATTTTCAATTCAAAGCAAAATTAAAGGGAAAAAACCAAAATTATATTTAAAAATTAAATACAAAAAAAAGGTTAGGGGGTTGGGTTGGGGTTGGTTTGGGGGGAAAAGGGTTTGGGAAATTAAAATTAGGTTTTTTAGGGTTGGTTAAAATATTGGGTTTAAAAAAAAATTTAGGTTGTAAGTTGGTTGGGGGTTGGTAAAAAAATTTTTTTGTTTGGAAGGAAGGGGAAAAATTTTTTTTGGGTTTTTGGTTTGGTGAAAATTAGGAAGTTTAAGGAAAAGTTTGGTTTTGGGGTTTTTAAAGAAGGTGTAAGATGGTTTTTAAGAGGAAATTTTTAAAGCAATTTCCAGAAAGAGGGAGTTTCAGAAAAACCTTTCAAACAGGTGAATTTTGGGGAAAATTTTTAAAAAAAATTTTTCCAGGCAGTTAAATTTTGGGGGTTGGGGGTTTTTTTTTTTCCCAAAATAAATTTTAAGGGGGGTTTTTTTTAAAGCGGGGGGGTTTTTTTGGGGGTTTTCCCCAAAAGGGGCCCAGGAGGTGCACGGCCACCGGGTCGGGGGGGCCATCCTCTGGTTGCGCGACGGGGAGCCCTTTGGGCCCCCCATAGCGCACCACAGTCCACCCATCATCAGCACGAAACATTTTGGTTTTTTTTTTTTCCATTTTCTATTCCTCCTCCTTCCCTCTTTTTCCTCCCTGTACTCCTCCCACCTTTTTGTGTTTTTTTCTGTGCCGTTTTTAAAAATAATTTGTTTACTGTACCATTTATTAAAAAAAATGAATTTAATATTTTTTTTGAAATAAAAATAAAAAATAAAAAAAAAAAACAAAAAAACCAAAAGTGTACTGGTTTTTTTGTGTTTAAAAAATTAACTGAAAAAGTTGGAAAAAAAAAAGGTTTTTAAATGTTTTTTAAATGCGGGTTGCCATAAGAAACCCATTTTGGGCCTTCAGGACAAAAAAAAAAAAAACAATGTTTTTTGCCCTGTAAGTCTCCCTCCAAAAACCCGAACAGAAAAGAGCCTTCAGCCCCCCCTTATAAATTTCCAGTCCCACCCCCGTCAATCAAAACATGCCCAGATTTTTTCCCCATTTTGCCCTATTGCAATAGAAATATTGTTTTCCCCCCTTTTTAAATGAATATTTTAAATGAAAAATTTTTATTTTTTTAATGATTTTAATTATTTTTTTACTTTTACCCTTGAATAATAAAAAAAAAAAAAAAAAATAAAAAAAAGAAAAAAAAAATAAAAAAATAAATTGATTAACCCTTAATAAATTAACCTCAAACCCCCCATAATCACAACCTGTAAATTTTTTAAAGTTTTTTTAAAAGGTTTTTTTAAAGTTTTTTTTGTTTTTTTGGGTTTTTTGGTTTTTTAAAGTTTTTAAGGTTTTTGTTTTTTTAAAACAAACAAAATTAAATAAAAGGGGAAGATTAGAAATAGGGGAGTGGTTAGGGAGGGGAAATGGTTAAGGAGGGGTTGATTAGGAAGGGAAAATTAGATAAATAATTTGGTCTGGAAAAATTAGGGAGTGGTTTTTAAAAAAAGGGGGGTTTTTTTGAGAGAGGGAAAAGGGAAAGGGGAGGGAGGGGCTGAACCTTTAAGAGATGAAGGCACGGTCCCCTCAACTCCCGGCCCCCCCATAGTGGTCCCGATTAAAATTAGCCCAATTAGCTTAAAAACAATTTTTCTTTTTTGAATTGGTTTTTTTTTTGGGGTAGTTTCCCTTGTTTCAAAAAATTAAAAAAGAGGGAGTTTTTTTATTTACTTTGTTTTACTTTTTTTCCTTAGTTTTTCCATTTCGCTAGTTTGCGCTTTGTAGGTTTCTTTTGCTTTTGTTCGTTTTTTTTGGGGGGTTGCAACGTTTTGCTTTTGTGCCTTCCAGCCCCAGCACCCCTTTTATTTCTTTTTTTTTTCTTTTTTATCTTCATTTTTTTTATTTTTTTCTTCTTATGTTCTCTTAGCTTTTTTTCGTTTTTTCGTTTTTTGTTGTTTTTTTGCTTTGTTTTTTTGCTTTCGACGCCCCCTCTTTTGGGGCCCCTTAATGATTTGAGTTTTGGTTCGCTTTATAGTTTTAACCCCCCCTTTTTTTTCATTTTAGTTTTAAACACCTATGTTATATTCAATGAAACCAAATTCCCTTTCCATTTATTCCCTTTTTCCCGCACTAACAAGTCTTTTTTTAATTTTTTTTTTTTTTTCCTTTTTTTATTTTTACCTCGGGCTTTTCCGACAGTTCTTCCCGTTGTCTTTTGCTTTTCTTATGCTTTTAGCTTTTGTTTTTCTTTTTTTTTTTGCTTGCTGTTTTTTTTATTCCTTTAGCTTATCCTTGCTTGCTTTTCCTTTATTTAGCCTTAGTTGCCCTTCTTAGCTTTCAGTTAGCCTGTTTCTTTTTTATCCCCCCCGAGTTAGGTTGGGGGGGGTTTGCCAGGGGAGGTTACATGCCCAATTAGGTTTGGGGGGATATTGGGGCCCGGCGAACCAAGGAATGGCTGGTTAGGTCTGGTTGAGCCCCCAAAAAACATCCATCCTTTGGCCCCGGGGCCACCCATAGTGGTCCCCAAAAATTTGCCAATTAGCTTCAATAATGCTTAATTTAGCTTTTTTGAATTTAGTTTTGTTTCAGCTTGCCATTTTTAAAAAAAAGCCACAAAGAGCTTAGTTTGTTTGTTTTCATTTTGTTTGACTTTTTTTTCCAGTTTTTCCATTTTCGCTAGTTTGCTTTGTAGAGCTTCTTTAGCTTCTTGCTTTTGCCTTTGGGGTGCTGGGGGAAAGTTTTTGGGGGCCTTCTCAGGCCCCGTTTTTTCTATTTTTTTTTTTCTTAGCTTTATCTTCACTTTTTTAGCTTTGTCTTCTTTTTGCTTCTTTTTAGCTTTTTTCTTTTAGCTTCTTGCTTTTTTTTTAGCTTTGCTTTTCTTAGCTTTCGACCCCGTCTTCGTGGCTCCCCCCCTATTTGGTTTGGTTTGCTTTTTTTTAGCCAACTCCACCCTTTTTTCATTTTAGTTTTAAACATCCATGTTATTTAATTAGAAAACCAAAAACCTTCCCATTGCTATTCCTTTTTTTCCCCGCACTAAGTAAGTCTTTTCATTATTTTTTTTTTTGCCTTTTTTGGCTTTTATTTTTTTTATCCCCGGGTTGTCCCACGTTCTTCCTGTTTTTCTTTAGCTTTTCTTTGCTTCTTAGCCCTTTTGCTTTTTTTCATGCTTTTTTAGCTTGCTGTTTTTTTTTTGAGCTGCATCTTTTAGCCATCCTTTTTTAGCTTTTCTTCTTTATTTTTCCTTAGTTTTTTTTAGCTTTTGTTAGCCTGTTTTTTTTAATCCCGATTTGGGGGTTTGGGTTGTAAGGGTTTGGGCCCGGGAGGGGCAGCCCAAGGTTTGGGTTTAAGGGGGGTTGGCAGGGGGCGGGGTCCAGGGGGACGCCAATCCAAGCGAACCCGGTGGTTAGGGGCGAGCAAAAACCCCCCAAGAGGATGGGGACGTCCCTCAACGGCCCCCGCCACCCTAAGTGGGCCCCTGGGAAAAAACCACTATTTAAATGCTTTTTTTGCTTAGAATTGGGTTTTTGTTGCATTGCCATTGTTTTAAAAAATTAGACAAAAAAAGGGGTTAAATTTAAAATTTAGTTTAGACTTTTTTGTCCTTTGGAGGGTTTTTTAGTTGGGGGTTAGGGGTTGGTTGTTTGGTTGGAAAAAGAAAAGAGGGTTTGGGGGGGGTTGGTTGTGTTGTTGGTGTTGGTTTGGGGTTAGGTTTTGGGGGAAGGAGGAAAATTGTTTATTAGGTTTTTGGGAAGAAAGAAGAAGAAAAGGGTTTTTGGGTAAAATTTTGTTTTTGTTAAAAAGGTGAAGGAAAGGGTAAGGTTTAAAAATTGGGATTTGGTGTTTGGGTAATAGGAAAAACAGTTAAGGAAAATTTCCCCTATTTGCCGTTCCCTGACGACTTTTTTTCAAATCAATTGGGAAAACCAAGGTTAGAGGCTGGGAAATATTACCCCTCCCTTTTGGGACGGGTCAGGGCCACCCCTTCAAAAAGTTGAGCCGGGAGAATGCCCGAAATAATTTTTTTTTTCATTTAAGGGATTAAATTTTGGTTGGGGTTTTTTTTTAAAATTTAAAATTTTTTTTTGGGTTTTTTTTCCCCCGGGTTCCCTTTAAAGGGTCTTTATCGGGCGCCCGGAATGGGTTTTGTTTCTGTTTATTTTAAAAAAAGGAATTTGTTTTGGGAAAAAATTTTTTTTTTTTTCAAAAAAAAATTTTTTTTTTTTTTTTGTTTTTTAAATTTTTTGGGGGGTTTGTTACCCCTGAAAAGTTTAAAAAATTTTGTTTTAAATGTTTTTAAATTAGGGTTTTTTTTTTTTGTGTTAAAATGTTTAATCCCTTTTTCGGGGGTTTTTAGTGGGAAAAAAACAAAAAGGGAAAAAAAAATGAAATTTTTTTTTAAAATTTTTGTTGTTTCCCCTTTTCGGGCCCCCTTCCTTCCCCGAAAATTTTTGGTTTTTAACCCCGAAAAGGGGGAAAAGGCTCTTCTCAGCCCCCCCCTTATAAAAATTTGCACCCCCCCCCCTGTCAATCAAAAAAAGCCAGATTTTTCAGTGCCTTTGCCTATTGAATAGAAAATCATTGTTTTTTAAACCCCTTCCTTAAATGAATATATTTTAAAAGAAATTTTTTTTATTAATGATTTTTTTTTTATTTACTTTTTTTCCCCTTTTAATAAAAATAAAAAATAAAAAAAAAAAAAAAAAAAATAAATAAAAAAAAATAAATTAGACTTAACCCAATAAAATTTAACCTCAAACCCCTATAAAAACAACCTGTAAAATGTTTTTTTTAAAGTTTTTTTAAAAGGTTTTTAAAGTTTTTAATGTTTTTTTTAAAAGGGTTTTTTTTTTAAGGTTTTTAAGTTTTTTTAAAGGTTTTTTGATTTTTTAAGAGTCAAAAATTAAAATTAAATAAAATAGGGTTAGAAATAGGGGGTTGGGGAGGGAAAAAGGTTAAAGGATTAAGATTAGGAAGTGGTTAAGTTAGATAAATAATTAGGGCTAGGATTTAGGGGGGGTTAAGGGTTTGATAAAATAAGGGGGGTTAGTTAGGTTAAAATAGGGTTTGGGTTTGGTTTGGGTTAGGAGGTTGGGGTCTGAGATCGGGCCCCCTCCCAAGAGGATGAAGGGACGGGCCATCAACTCTCGGCCGCCACCCTATAGTGGTCCCCGACAAAATTGCCAATTTGCTTTTAATGTTTTAAAAGTTTTAATTGAGTTTTTAGTTTGGGTAGCTTTCCATTGCAAAAAAATTTGCCAAAAGAGTTGTTAGTTGTTGTTATTTATTTTGACTTTTTGCCTTGTTTTTTCCCATTTCCCTTTGTTTGTTTAGAGTTCTTTAGCTTGCTTTTTCTTTTCTTTTTGGGGGGCTGAATTTTTTGCTTTTTTTGCCTTTCCCGGCCCCGACCCCCTTTATTTCTTTGTTTTATTTTTTCTTCCTTTTTTTAGCTTTGTCTTCTATGCTTTTTAGTTTTCTGCTTTTGTTCTTGCTTGCTTCTTTTTTTGCTTCTTTTTAGCTTTCGACGCCTGCTCTTCGGTGGCTGCCCCTTTTAATGATTTGATTGGTTTGTTCTTTTTTTTGTTTTCCCAACTCCACCCTTTTTTTTTTTGTTTTAAAACTCCATGTTATATTCCAATTAGAAACCAAATTCCCCCTTTCCCCCTTGTACCTTATCCCAGACCAAGTCTTTTTTATTTTTTTTTCTTCTGCCTTTTTTTTATTTTTTTTCCTCGACTTGTCCGAATGTTCTTCCTGTTTTCCTTTTTGCTTTTCATGCTTCTTTTGCTTTTGTTTTTTTCATGCTTTTAGTTGCTGTTTTTCTTTAGCGCATCTTTGGTTATCCTTTGTTTTTTTCTTTCTGCTTTTTTTTAGCCTTAGTTTAGCTTTCCCTTGTTTTGTTAGTTTTTTTATCCCAAATTAGGGGGTTTGGGGTTTGGGGTTAGGGCCAGGGGTTTAACCCACCGTTGGTTGGGGAGGTTGAGATAGGTTCATCCCGGCACGGGGCCCGGGGAAACCGGAATGGCTGGGTTTGGTCTGAGATCGAGCCACCCCAAGAGGGGTGGGGCACGGGGCCATCAACTTTGGCCCCCCGCCACCCTATAGTGGTCCCCGAAAAATTAGCCAAAATTTGCTTCAAAAAGTTTTTTTTTTTGAATTGAGTTTTTTGTTTGGCTAGCTTTATTGTTTCAAAAATTACCAAAAGTTTTTAAATTAGTTTGTTAGTTTACTTTTGTTTAATTTTTTTTCCTTGTTTTTTTATTTCTAGTTTGCCTTTTGTAGAGCCCCCTTTTGCTTCTTGCTTTTTTTTTTTGGGGGCTTGGGGGAAGTTTTCTGTTTTTTTGCCTTCCCCAGGCCCCAGCACCCTTTTTTATTTCTTTTTTTTTTTCTTTTTTATCTTCACTTTTCTTAGCTTTTTCTTCTTTTTGCCTTTAGCTTTTTTTTCGGTTTTTTTTAGCTTCTTGCTTCTTTGCTTTTTCTTTTAGTTTTGACGCCCGCTCTTTGGGGGTTTCCCCCAATGATTTGAGTTGGTGTTGCCTTTTTTTAGTTTTAACTTCTTTTTTTATTTTAGTTTTAAAAAATCCATGTTATATTATAGAAACCAAATTAACCCTTCCCATTGCTATTCCCTTTTCCCGTAAGTAAGTCTTTTCTTTTTTTTTTTTTCTGCCTTTTTGGTTCTTTTTTTTTCCCATTGTCCGACATGTTCTTCCGCTTTTCTTTTGCTTTTTTTGCTTTTTACTTTTTGTTTTTTTTTGCTTTTAGCTTGTGTTTTTCTTGAGCTGCATCTGAGCTTCATCCTTGTTATTTTTTTTCGCTTATTTAGCCTTAGTTTAGCTTTCTTTGCTTTCAGTTAGCCTGTTTGGCTTTTTAAACCCCCAGAGAGGGGGTTAGGTTTAGGAAAAGGGTTGGGCAGCCCAAGGTGGGTTGAGGGAGAAGGTTGGGGGCCGGGACCCCGGGGAAACCGGGCCCCTTGGTTAGGCTGAGATTTGAAACCCCCTCCAAGAGGATGGGCCGGGCCATCAACTTGGCCCCGCCGCCACCCTTTGTGGTCCCCAAAAAAAGCCACTAAATGCTTTAAATTTTGCTTTTTAGAATTGAGTTTTTTTTGGCTAGCTTGCCATTGTTTCAAAAAAATTACCACAAAAAGTTTAAGGTTTTTACATTTGTTAGACTTTTTTTTTTTCCCTTTGTTTTTTTATTTGCTTTGTTTGCGCTTATAGAGCTTCTTTAGCCCTTTCCTTTTTTTTTTTCTTTTGGGGGGTTTTAAGTCAAGGTTTTTTTGCCTTCCTACCCCGCACCCTTTCCCTTTTTTTTTGCTTTTCTTAGCTTTTTTCTTCACTTTTTTTGCTTTGTCTTTATGCCCTTTTCTTCTTTTGTTTCGTTAGCTTCTTTTGTTCTTTTAGCTTTTTTTCTTAGTTTTACGCCGTTTCTTTGGGGGCTGCCCTTTAATATTTTTATTGGCTGGCTTTTTTTTAGTTTCCTAACTCCACCTCTTTTTTCATTTTAGTTTTAAACATCCTATGTTTATTAAAGAAATCCAAAAACCCCTTTCCATTGCTATTCTTATCCCGCACTGTTTAAATCTTTTTATTATTTTTTTTTTTGCCTTTCTTCTTTATTTTTTTTATCCTGATTGTCCGACATGTTCTTCCTGTTTGTCTTGCTTCTTATGTTCTTTTGTTTTTTGCTTTTTCATGCTTTTCTTTTCTGTTTTTTTTTGAGTGATTTATTTTATCTTTTTTTGTTTTTTTTCCTTTTTTTTATTTTTGTTTTGCTTTCCCTTTGCTTTCAGTTAGCCTGTTTGGCTTTTTTTATCCCCCAGAGTTGGTAAGGTTAAAGGGGCCCAGGGGTTGCCCCCCCAATTTGGGTTGGTTAAAGGTTGAGAAGGTTGGGGGTCCGGCACGCCGGGGAAACCGCAGGCACTGGCTGGTTTGGCTGAGATTAGACCTCCAAGAGGATGGGTGCACGTCCATCAATTCCCCCCGCCACCCATAGTGGTCCCGAAAAAAATTAGCCCCAATTAGCTTCAAAAATTTCAATTAGCTTTTTTAAATTTAGTTTTAGTTTGGGCTTCCCTTGTTTCAAAAAAATTTGCCACAAAGACTTGTTTGTTTAGTTTTCATTTAGTTTAGACTTTTTTTTTCCTTAGTTTTTCCCTTTCGCTAGTTTGGGGTAGTAAACTTCTTTTGCTTCTTTTTTGTTTTTTTTTTGGGGTGCTGGGGCAACCCGCGCTTTTTTCCTCAGGCCCCAACCCTTTATTTCTTTTGCTTTTTTTAGTTTATCTACTTTTTTGCTTTGTCTTCTTTTGCTTTTCTTACTTCTTTTCGTTTTTCTTTTTTTTCTTCTTTTTAGCCCTTTTTTCTTTTTTTTGGGCGCTGTTCTTCGGGGTTTTCCCTTCAAGATTTGATTTTTCCTTTTTTAAGTTTTCCAAACCCCCCTTTTTTTCATTTTAGTTTTAAAAATCCTATGTTATATTCAATTAAAAACCAAAAACCCCTTTCCCCTTGCTATTCCCTTTTTTCCCAGCACAAACGTCTTTTTTTATTACTTTTTTTTTTCTGCCTTTTTGGCTTTTATTTTTTTATCCTGACTTGTCCGACATGTTCTTCCTGTTTTCTTAGCCCTTTTTATGCTTCTTTTGCTTTTAGCTTTTTTTTTTTTTAGTTTTTTGTTTTTCTTGAGCTGATTTTGAGTTACCTTGTTAGCTTTTTTTTCGTTTTTAGCCTTTGTTTAGCTTTCCTTTGTTTGTTAGCCTGTTTTCTTTTTTATCCCCCCAAATTAGGGGGTTTGGGGGTAAGGTTAGCCTAGGTTAGGTTGCAGCCCAATTTGGGGTTGGTTTGGTGGGGTAGGGTTCGGGATCCAGGGGGACGGCGAATCCAAGCGAGGCACTGGGTGGTTAGGTCTGAGATCAAAACCACCCCAAGAGGAAAGGGACGGGCCATCTTGGCCCCGGGGCCCCCCTGTGGTCCCCTGGGGGGTTTCAGAACATTTATAATGCTAATTTTGCTTTTAATTGAGTTTTTAGTTTGGCTTTGCCATTGTTTCAAAAAATTAGCCCAAAAAAGCTTGTTAGTTTGTTTGTTTACATTTTGTTTTGACTTTTTTTTCCTTTGTTTTTCCATTTCGCTAGTTTGGGTTAGTAGAGCTTCTTTAGCTTCTTGTTTTTTTTTTTGTGTGGGGGAAGTTTTATGCTTTTGTGCCTTCCTAGCCCCACCTTTTTATTTTTTTGCTTTTTTTTATTTTATCTTCACTTTTTTTAGCTTTTTTCTTTTTATGCTTTTTAGCTTCTTTTCGTTTTTTAGCTTCTTGCTTTCTTTTTAGCTTTTTCTTTCCTTTGCTTTGACGCCTTTTCTTCGTGGTGCCCTTCAAGATTTAGGTTTTCTTTTTTTAGTTTCCCTAAACCCATCTTTTTTTTTAGTTTTAAAAAATCCTATGTTATATTCAATTAGAACCAAATTAATTTTCCCCCTTGCTATTCATCCCAGCACTAAGCAAGTCTTTTTATTACTTTTTTTTTTTCTGCCTTCTTTTCTTATTTTTTCATCCCCGGATTTGCCGGACATGTTCTTCCTGCCTTTTTTCTTTCTTTTTTTTGTTTTTTAGCTTTTTTTAGCTTTTTTCTGCTTTCTTTTTGCTTCTTTGTTTTTCTTTAGCTGCATCTTGAGTTCATCTTTTTTAGCTTTTTTTGCTTTAAGCCTTATTTAGCTTTCCTTGCTTTTATTAGCCTGTTTTTTATATCCCCCCAGAGAGGGGAGGTGTTTAAAGGGTTAGGGAGTTAAAGGGGGCCCAAGGTGGTTTGGGGTTTGGCTGGGGAAGGTTTGGGATCCAGGACGGGGCCGGGGAAACCAAGCGGGCACCCTGGTTAGGTCTGAGATTTAGCCACCTCCCCAAAAGATGGAAAATGCACGGGCCATCAACTTTGGGCCCCCCCCCACCCATAGTGGTCCCCAAAAAGCCAAAAATTTGCTTCAAAAGCTTAAATTTTGCTTTTTGAATTGAGTTTTTATTTCTAGTTGCCATTGTTTCAAAAATTACCCAAAGGTTGTTTTTTGTTTACATTTAGTTTAGACTTTTTTGTCCTTAGTTTTTTTTCCCTTTCCTAGTTTGGGGCTTAGTAGAGCTTCTTTAGCTTTTTTTTTTGCTTTTTCTTTTTTAAGTTTTTTGTGCCCTTTCCCCAGGCCCCGCACCTTCTATTTTTTTTGTTTTTTTTATTTTTTCTTCATTTTCTTTGCTTTGTCTTCTTTTTTCTTCTTAGCTTCTTTTTGTGCTTTTGCTTCTTCTTTTTAGCTTTTTTTTTAGTTGACGCCTGTCTTCGTTGCCCTTTAATGATTTGAGTTGGTGGTTCGCTTTTATAGTTTCCTAACCCACCTCTTTTTTTTTATTTTAGTTTTAAAAAATCCTATGTTATATTCAATTAGAACCAAATTAACCCTTCCCATTGTTTTTCTTTTTCCCAGCATGTTGTTTTTTTTCTATTACTTTTTTTTCCGCCTTCTTGGTTTCTATTTTTCATCCCCGACTTTTCCGAAAGTTCTTTCCCCGTTGTCTTTCTTCTTTTTGCTTTTTACTTTTTTTTTTCCATGCTTTTTTTGCTTCTTGTGTTTTTCTTTTAGGATCTTGGACCTTTTTGCTTTTTTTTCGCTTTTTTTTACCTTAGTTTGCTTTTTTTTTTCAGTTGTTTTTTTGGTTTATATCCCCCCAAATTAGGGGTTGCCTTAAATTGGGGTTGGCCCCAATTTGGTGGTTAGGGGGGGGTTCGGGACCAGGGCCCGGGAATCCAAGCAGGACTGGCTGGTTAGGTTAGATTCAGAAGCCACCAAGAGGATGGGGCAGGTCCATCAACTTGGCCCCCCGCCACCCCAAATGGTCCCCCATTAAAAAGCCCCATAGTTCTAAATTAGCTTTTTTGAATTGAGTTTTTTTGTTTGGCTAGTCCATTGTTTAAAAATTACCAAAGATTGTTAGTTTGGGGTTTGTTTAATTTAGTTTAGACTTTTTTTTTTCCTTGTTTTTCTCCATTTTTAGTTTGCCTTTTGTAGAGCTTCTTTTACTTTTTTTTGTTTTTCTTTTGGGGGGTTGTAAGTCGTTTTTCCTTCCCGCCCCCGCACCCCTTTTTTTTTGTTTTTTTTAGCTTTTTTTCTTCACTTTTTTTAGCTTTGTCTTTTTATGCTTCTCTTTTTGTTTTTTCGGTTTTAAATTTTGTTGCTTTTTTTAGCTTCTTTTTCTCTTATTTTGACGCCTGCTCTTCGTGGCTGCCCCAATGATTTGAGTTTGGTTCGCTTTTTTAGTTTCCAAACCTTTTTTTTCATTTTAGTTTTAAAAAATCCTATGTTATACAATTTGAAACCAAATTAACCCCCTTTCCCCTTGCTATTCCCATCCCAGCACTAAGCTAAGCTTTTATTACTTTTTCTTTTTCCTTTCTTGGTTTTTATTTTTCATCCCCGGGCTTGTCCGACAGTTCTTCCTGTTGTCTTTAGCTTCTTCTTTTGCTTTTTATTTTTAGCTTTTTTTTATGCTTTTTTTTGCCTTGCTGTTTTTTTTTGACATCTTGAGATCCTTTTTTAGCTTTTCTTTTTTTTGTTTTTGGGGTTTCTTGCTTTCCAAAATTTTTTTGGCTTTTTATCCCCCAGAGTTAGGGAATTTTAAAATTAGGGGTTTAGGTTAGGGGAAGGGAAAAAAGTTGGGTTTTTTGGGGTTTGAAGAAAAGGTTTGGGGTTTGGAAAAATTGAAAAAAAGTTATTGGGGGTTAGGTTGGTTTTTTGGGGGGTTTTATTGGTTGGCGGGTTTGGGGGGGAAGGAAAAAAAAAAGGGGGGGGGGTTTTTGCAGGAGGAGGGTTGGGGGGTTAGGTTTGGGTTAAATTTTGTTTGGGAGGTTGGGTTACCGAAAATTTGGGCCGTTTTGACCAGCAAAAGGGAAAATTGAAAAAGGTCAAGGAAAAAATTAAAAGTAGGGGTTTTTTGGGGGTTAACTTGAAAACACGGTAAAGGGATTGGGGAAAAAGTTTTTTTTTAAGGGGGTTAGGGCTTGGGGTTTTTTTTTAAAGGGTTTAGTTGGGAAAAAGGGAGGGGTTAGTTATTGGAAATTAGTTATTGGTGGTTGGGGAAGGGGGTTGGGTTAGGAAAAAGGGGTTGGTTTATTAGAAGAAAATTTTTTGGTTGTTTGGGGAAAAAAAAAAAAAAATTTTTTTTTTTTTTGGGGAATTTTTGGTTGGGTTAGGTTGTGGCTTTGTTTTTAGAAAATTGGGTTTAAAAAAACCCATTTGGAAAAAAATTAAAGGGATTTTTTCGAAAATTAAAATAAAAACCTTTTTACCCTTTTTTTTTGGGTTTTAAATTTTACCCGAAAAAGTTGGGGGAAAAAAAATAAAGTTTTTTTTTTTATTCCGGCAAAGGCTGATCGGGTTACCGTGGACAAAGAAAAATGAAACTTTTCCGTGTCTGATGGGTTTTGGGGGGACAAAAAAGTCCCTCAGCCTTTCCCCCCAAAATCAAGTGTCAAATAAAACTTCCCAGAAAGTAGTGTTGAGCATTTAACATTTACCCCCCCTTTAAATTTTGAATTTTTTTTAAAAAATTATAAAATTTTAAATTATTTTTTTTTTTTCTTAAAATAAAAATTTAAAATAAAATAAAATTTAGAAAAAATTTTAAAAAAATTAGCCCTTCCCCAAAAAATACTCCACCCCTTAAGGCCCCCAACCCTGAAATGTTTTTAAGGGTTTTTTAAAAAAAGTATGTTAAAAAGAAAAATTTTTTTTTTTTGTTTTTTTTTCCCACTTATTTATTTTTTTTTTGTTTTTTTTACTTTTATTATTTTGGTTTGTTACTGGTTCAGGAAAAAAAATTTGTTTTTAAAAAAAAATTTATTAGGTAAATTTAAGTATTTGTTAAGTTTAAAAAAAATAAAATAAAAAAAAAACCCAAAAAGTGAATTTTTTTTTTTTGTTTAAAAAATTGTTAATAAAAAGTTAAAAATAAATTTTTTTAAATGTTTTTTAAATTAAAGGTTGTTGCTTGAGTTTCAATTTATCGTCTTTTTTTCAGGGGACCAAAAAAAAAACTTTATTTTTTGCTTTTTCTTTTTCCCCCCGGCACGCGTGGCCCTTTTCAGCCCTCCCTTTCTTGCTATTCCCCCCCCCTGTTCCATGCCAGCTTTTTCGCCTGTTTTGCCTTTGTTTTTTTTTGTTTTTTTAACCCCCTTCCCTTTTAAAAGAAAATTATTTTTTGTTTAATTTTTTAAATATTTTTTTTTATTTATTTTACCCCTTTTTAAAAAAAAAATTAAAAAAAAGAAAAAAAAAAAAAATTAAAAATTGGCTTAACCCAATAAATTTAATCCCCCTATTAAAATTTTTCCCCTTTTTGGTTTTTTAATTTTAAACCCCCTTTTGTTCCCTTCCCTTTTTTTATTTCCCCTTTTTTTTTTCTTTGGTTTTTTATTTTTTATTTTCCCTTTTTTTTTTTCCTTTTTTTTTTAAATTTTTTTCCCCTTTTATTCCCTTTTTTCTTTTTCCCCAAAAAAAATTAAAAAATTTTAATTAATTTTTTTAAATTTAGGGGGAAAATTTTTTAGGGTTGGTGGTTGGAGGGGAAAAAAAAAAGGGAAGTTGGGAATTTTTTGGGTGGGGAAAGGGTGGAAAAGGGAAAAAAAAAATTGTTTAGGGTTTGGTTTTGGGTTTTGGAGGTTGAAAGGGAAAAAATTTTAAAAAGGGTTTTTGGGTTATTTTTGGGAAAATTTTTCTCCCATTTTGGGGGCGTTGGCACCCCCTTTTTCTCTTTTTTTTGGTGTAGGGCTTTTTGGCCCCCCATTTTTAAATTTGGGAGGGTTTAAATTCCCTTTAAATTCAAGTTTAAAAGTTTAATTACGTTTTATTTTTTCAAAATCCCGGGGTTAATTTGGGGAAATTAATTTGAAAATTCCCAATATTAAAAGTTTTTTTCAAAAAACAATTTTTCCCAAAATTTATTTTAAAAAATTTTTTCAAAAAAAAAAATTTGGTTTGGGTTGTTAAAAAATTTTAAAAAAAAAACTTCGCCCCGGGGGGATGGATTTTTCCCCCGGGGTTTCAAAAATTTTTTTTGGGAAAAGGGAAGTTTATTGTTTGTTTTTTTTCCCCCCTTTTTTTTTTCCCCCCTTTTAAACCATTTTGCGGGTTTAAGTTGTTTTTCCCCAAATTTTAAAGGGAAAAGGTTAAAAAAAAAAAAAAAACCCTTTTTTACGTTTTGGGCCCCCAAAAAGGGGGGAAAAAGTTTTAAATTTTATCCCCAAAAATTTTGGGTTTTTTTTTTAAAAAAAAAATTTTTTTTTGTTTTTCCTCAAAAAAAAAATTTTCCCCCCTTTTGGTTTACCCCCTTTTTGTTTGTTTTGCAAAAGAAAAATTTTGGGTTTTTAAAAAATAAAAATAAAAAAAAAAAAAGTTTTTTTTTTTTTTTTTTTTTTTTAAAAAAAAAAATTTTTTTTTTTTTTTCTTTCCCTTAAAAAATTTTTTAAATTTTTAAAAAAAAAGAAAAAAAAAATTTTTTGTTTTAATTTTTTAAAAAAAAAAGGAAATGGTTTTTTTTTTAAAAATTTTAAAATAAAATTAAATAAAAAGCCCAATTGTTTGGGGTTTTTTTCAAAAAAAATTGGGTTTTATTTTAAAAAAATAATTATTTTTAAAAATTAGAATAAAAAATTTTTATTTTTAAAAAAAAAAAAAAAGAAAAAAAAAAATTTTTTAACCCCCCCAAAAAATTTTAAATTAAATTTTTAAAATTTTTTAAAATTTTTTAAGTTTTTTTTTAAAAAAAAATTTTTTTTAATTTTTAATTTAAATTTTTAAAAAAAAAATTTTTAAAATTTTTTAAATTAAAAAGGGTTTTTTTTTTGGGGTTTTTTAAAATTTTTTAATTTTTTTTTTTACCAAAATTTTTAAAGGTTTTTTTTGGGTTTGGGGTTGGTTAAAGTTTTTTTTTTAGGGAGGGGTTTTTATTTTTTGTTTTTAAAATTTTTTATTTTAGTTTGGTTTTTAAAGGGAAAAATTCCGTTCTAAACCCCCTTTGGGCCCAAAATTTGCCCCTTTTTTTGCTTTTTAAGTTTTTTTTAAATTGTTTTTTAAATTTCTTTTTTTTTTTTTTAAAAAAATTAGAAAATAGGGGTTTTTTTTTAATTTTTTTCCCCTTTAAAAATTTTTTTGTTTTTTTTTCCTTTCCTTTTGGCCCTTTTTTTTTTCCGTTTCTTTTTTTCTTTGGGGAACCCTTCTTTTTTTTTTTCTTTTTACCCCCCTTTTTTTTTCTTTTTTCTTTTCTTTTTTTTCCTTTTTTCTTTTTTTTTTTTTTTTGGTTTTCCCCAGTTTTCTTTGTTTTTGTTTTTCCCATTTTTTTCTTTTTTAAATTTTTTTTTTTGAGTTTTCCCGGGGTTGTCCCCGTTTAAATTTTTGGGTTTTTTTTCTTTTTTTTAAACCCTTTTTAAAACCTTTTTTCCTTCCCCCCTTTTTTTTTTTTAGTTTTTTGCTTTTCTTTTTTTTTTTTTTTTTCCTTTTTTTTCCTTGTTTCAATTTTTCCCGTTTTTTTCCCCCCTTTTTTGGGGGTTTTCCCGCTTTTTATGCCCTTTTTGCTTTTTGCTTTTCAAGGGTTGGCCTTTTTTTTGGTTTCCTTGGGACCCCTTTTTCTTTTTTTTGCCCTTTTTTTCTTAGGTTTTTTAGCTTTTTTTTTTTTTGTTGGTTTTTTCCCCAAAATTTTTTGGGCCTATTTTTTTCTTTTTCCAAATTTTTTTTTTAGTTTCCACCCTTTTTTTTTTTGGGAAAGGGGATTTTAAACCCAAAACCCCATTTTTAAAACCCCTTTAATTTTTTCCTTTTTGCCCCCTTACTTTTTCAATTTTTTTTCCTTTTGTTTTTTGCTTTTCTTTTTTTAGTTTTTGGTTTTTTTCGGGGCCTTTTTTTTTCCCAAACTTTTTTTTTTTTTTCTTTAGTTTAAGGTTTTTTTTTTCCCCCCTTTTTTTAAGGGTTTTAGTTTTTTTTTTTTCCCCCCGGGGTTTTTTTTTTGGCCCGCCCTTTTTTTTTTCTGTTTATTTTTTTCCTTTTTTTTTTTAGCCACTTTTTTTTGAGTTTTTCCCCTTTTTGGGGTTTTTTCTCAAAGTTTTTATTTTTTTCCTTTTTCCCTGTTAATGGGTTTCCCGGGGCCCGGGGTTTTTTTCTTTCACCCCCTTTTAATTTTTAAATTTTTTCCCCCTTTTGTTTTTTTCCCCCCCAAAAATTAAAAACAAAAAAAAATTTTTTTTTTTTTAAAAAAAAAAAAAAATTTTTTTTTTTTAAATTTTTTTTTTTTTTTTGGGGGGGGAAAAAAAAAAAGGGGGTTTTTTTTTTTTTTTTGGGGGGTTTTTGGGGAAAAAATTTTTCTCCCCCCTTTTTTTTTTCCTAAACATTTTTCTCCCTTTGTTTTAAACTTTTTTTTGTTTCTTGGGTTTTTTTTCCCCTAGCCTGGGGTTTTTAGCCGAAAAATTGAAAAATTTTTTTCCTTTTTTAAAAAAGGTTGTTTTATTTTTTCAAGGGTTTTTTTTTTCCCAAGTGGGGTTGGGGGCCCCGGGAGTTTTTGGCCCCCCTGGTTGGGGGGGGGGGTTTGGGCCAGGGCCCGAACCCAAACCCCCCCAAAAAACCAGACCCGCCAAAATTTTTTTGGGGTTTTTTTTTCATTTTCCCCCCCCCTTTTTTTGTTTTTTTTTTTAAAATTTTTTTTTGTTATTGGGGTTTTTTTGTTTTTAAAAAAAAGGGTTTTGGGGGGTTTTTTTTTTCCCCCCCAAAAAAAAGGTTGGGTTTTTAAGTTGTAAAAGGAAAATTGGGAAAAAAAGGGTTTTTTTTTAAAAAAATTTTTTTTTTTGTTTTTTTTTTTTTTTTGGGTTTTTTGGGTTTTTTATTTTTTTTTTTTTGGGTTAAAATTTTGTAAATTTTTTTTGGTTAAAAAAAAATTTTTTAAAAAAAAAAAAAAGGAAAAAAAAAAAAGTTTTTGTTTTTTAAAAAAAAAAATTTTTTGTTTTTAAAAAAAAATTTTTTTTTAAAAAAAGGGGGGGGTTTTTTTTTTTTTTTTTAAAAAAAAAAAATTTTAGGTTTTTGGGGTTTTGGGGGTGGGGTTTTGGGGTTTTAAATTGGATTCAAAAACCCGGGTCCCGAACAAAATTTTTTTAAATTTTTTTTTTTCCCCCAAAATGTAAAATAAAATTTTTTAAAATTTTTTTTTTCTTCCCCCTTGTTTAAAAAAAATTAAAAAAAAGGGAAATAAAAATTTGTTTTTCCAAATTTTCTTTTCCCTTTGTTTTTTAAAGGTTTTTTTTAAATTTTTTTTTTTTGGGTTAATTTTGGTTTTTGTTGGCCCAATTTAAATTTTTGGGGTTCAAAATTTTAAAAAATTTCGGGTTTTTGGGTTTTAATTTTTTTTGGGTTTTTGTTTTTTTTTTTAGGTTTTTAGAGGGTTTTGGTTGGGGCTCCCCTTTAATGATTTAAATTTTGGGGCCCCCCCTTAAAATTTCCCCCAAAAACCCTTTTCCTTTTTTCTTTTAGGGTTTTTCCCCCGTTCCTTTTAAAAAAACCCCAATTTGTTTTTTTTGGGTTTTTTTGGGTTTTTTTTTTTTATTTTTTTTCTTTTCTTCCTTTTCTTTCCCCGGGTTTTTTCCCCCCCTTTTTTGCCCCCGTTTTTTTATTTTTTTTTTTTTTTTTTACTTTTTTTGGTTTTTTTTTTTGGGTTTTTTTTTTTTTTTTTCCCCGGCTTTTTTTTGTTTTTTTAGTTTTTTTTTGGGTTTTAAATTTTTTTTATTTTTTTAAACCTATTATTTTTTTAAAAACCCCTTTTTTTTTCACCGGGACCCAAAAAACCAAAACCCTTTTCTTTTTAATTTGACCCGGGGAAAAGGGCCCCATTTCCCCCCCCCTTTTTTTCCCACAAAAAAATTTTTCAGCTTTTGTTTATTTTTTTTTAAATTCCCCAAAAATTTTTTTTTATTTAAATTATTTATTTTGTTTTAATTTTTTTTTTTTTCCCCTTCATTTTAAAAAAAAAAATTTTTAAAAAAAATTTTTTTTTTTGGGGGTTTTAAAAATTTTTTCCCCTTAAACCCCCCAAAATTTTTTTTTTTTTTTTTTATTTTTATTTTTTAGTTTTTTTTAAAGTTTTTTTTTTTTTTTGTTTTTTTTAAAAATTTTTTTTTTTTATTTTTTTTTTTAAAGGGGGTTTTTTTGGGTTTTTCTTTTTGGTTGGGGGTTTTTTTTTGTTTAAAAATTTTCTTTTTTTTTTTAGTTTTCCCCAAAACCAATCCACCACATAAAAAGGAAACATTTTTTTTTTTTTCGTTTTTTTTCTCACTATCTCTTTTCCCTCCTCCCCCTTCCCCTCTCTGTTTCTCTCCTGTATTTTCCTCCTCACTCTATTTTGTGTTCTGTTATCTGGTGTCTTGTATATAAGTAAATTTGTTTACTGTACATTTATAGAAAAATGAATTTATATGTATTTGTTGTGAAAATGTAAAAATAAAAAAAAAAAAATAAAAAAAAAACCAAAAAAGTGTACTGTGTTTTTTAGTGTTTAAATAAAGTTGTTAACTGAAAAAGTTGGAAAAAATAAGTGTTTTAAATGTGTTTTAATTAAACTGGTTGGTGCCTATAAACGTTTCGACCCTATCGGTCTTCTTCATTCGGGCACACAAAAAAAGAAAACAATGAATTACTATTGCTGCTGTTTCTGTAATGCTCCCCCTCCAGCACAGAACAGAAATGGCCCTTCAGCCTCCCCTTATAAACTTCCCCATGTCCCACCCCTGTCAATAAAAAACATGCCCAGACTTGTTCCTCAGCCTGCCTTGCCTATTGCAATAGAAAATTTTTTAACCTTCCTTATAAATGAATATATTTTAAATGAAAATTTAATTTTTATTAATGATTTTAATTATTTTTTAAATACTTTTGGCTGTGAAGATAATAAAAATAAAAATAAAAAATAAAAATAGAAAAATGAAATAAAAATACTAATTAGGCTGTACATAATAGATAACCTCATTCTATAATCTCAGCCTGTAGTATTTTTTAATGTTTTTTAAAAGTTTTAATGTTTTAATGTTTTTAAAAGGTTTTTTAAAGGTTTTAATGTTTTAAGGTTTTAAGATTTTTAAAATTAAACGATATAGAATTAAATAAAAGTGAGTTAAGATTAAAATAAGAGGTGGTTAGGAGTTAGGGCAAATGGTTAAGGTTGAGATTAAGATTAGGGAAGTGGTTGAGTTAGGATAAATAATTAGGTCTAGAGATTAAAATTGGGGGAGTAGTTGAGGTTAGGATAAAATAAGGGAGTAGGTTATGTTAGGTTGGGGTTAGGTTAGGTTGGTTTAGGTTGGGGTTAGGTTGGGGGTTAGGTTAGGTCTGAGTTTCTTAGCCACCCTGAGGATGGAAGTGCACGGTCCATAAACCTGGCCCCGCCGCCACCCTATAGTGGTCCCCATTAAAAATTAGCCAAAATTAGCTTCAATAATGCTTAATTTAGCTTTTAGAATTGAGTTTTAGTTTGCTAGCTTGCCATTGTTTCAAAAAATTAACAAAGAGCTTAAGTTAGTTTGGTTAGTTTACATTTAGTTTAGACTTTTTTTGTCCTTAGTTTTTCTCCATTTCGCTAGTTTGCCTTTAGTAGAGCTTCTCTTTAGCTTCTTGCTTCTTGTTTTTTTCTTTTGGGGTGTGGGGCAACGTTTGGGTTTTGTGCCTTCCCGGGCCCCCCAGCACCCTTCTATTTCTTTGCTTTTCTTAGTTTATCTTCACTTTTCTTAGTTTTGTCTTCTTATGCTTCTCTTTAGCTTCTTTTCGGCTTTCGTTAGCTTCTTGCTTGCTTCTTTAGCTTTTTGCTTTAGCTTAGACGCCTGCTCTCTTCGTGGCTGCCCTTCAATGATTTGAGTTGGCTGGTTGCCTTTTATAGTTTCCTAACTCCATCTTTTTTCATTTTAGTTTTAAAACATCCTATGTTATATTCAATTAGAAATCCAAATTAACCCTTTCCCCATTGCTATTCCTTATCCCAGCACTAAGCTAAGTCTTTTCTATTACTTTTTTTCTTCTGCCTTTTTGGCTTCTATTTTTCATCCTCGACTTGTCCGGGACATGTTCTTCCTGCTTGTCTTTAGCTTTTCTTTTGCTTTTAGCTTTTTTTAGTTTTTTCCCATGTTTTTTTAGCTTCTTGTTGTTTTCTTGAGCTGCATCTTGAGCTTCATCCTTTGCTTAGCTTTTTCGCTTATTTATTTCCTTAGTTTAGCTTTCCTTAGCTTTGTTAGCCTGTTTCTTTATATCCCCCAGAGTTAGGGTTGGGGTTGGGTTGGTTAGCCCAGGTTAGGTACATGCCCACTGGGGTTGGTTGGGTTAGGTTGGGAGATGGGTTGGGGGATCCAGGCACGGCCGGGAATCCAAGCAGGCACTGGCTGGTTAGGGTCTGAGATCTAGAAGCCACCTCAAGAGGATGGAAGTGCACGCCCATCAATCCTGATTCCAGCAGCCACCCTATAGTGGTCCCCCGATTGCAAATTAACCACCATTAGCTTCTCATTAATGCTTTTAATTTAGCTTTTTAGAATTGAGTTTTTTTAGTTTGAAGGCTTTGCCATTGTTTCAAAAAATTAGCCACAAAGAGCTGGGTTAGTTTAAGTTAGTTTTTATATCTAGTTTAGACTTTTTTGTCCTTAGTTTTTCTCCATTTCGCTTAGTTTCTGCTGCTAGTAGAGCTTCTTTAGCTTCTTGCTTTCTTGCTTTTTCTCTCTTTGGGGTGCTGTGGGGGCAATCAGCCATGCTTTTTTAGTGCCTTCCTCAGGCCCCAGCACCCTTCTATTTCTTTTGCGGTTTTTCTTAGTTTTATCTTCACTTTTCTTAGCTTTGTCTTCTTATGCTTCTCTCTTTAGCTTCTTCTTTCGTGTGCTTTCATTAGCTTCTTGCTTTGCTTCTTTTTAGCTTCTTGCTTTCTTAGCTGTCAGACGCCTGCTCTCTCTTCGTGGCTATTCTTCTAATGATTTGAGTTGGCTGGTTCGCCTCTTTTTATAGTTTCCTCAACTCCACCTCTTTTTTTCATTTTTAGTTTTTTAAAAACATCCTATGTTATATTCAATTAGAAATCCAAATGAACTCCTTTTCCCATTGCTATTCTCTTATCCCAGCACTAAGCTAAGTCTTTTCTATTACTTTTTTCTTCTGCCTTTCTTGGCTTTCTATTTTTTTTCATCCTCGGACTTGTCCGGACATGTTCTTCCTGCTTGTCTTTAGCTTCTTCTTATGCTTCTTTAGCTTCTTTAGCTTTTTTCTCATGCTTTCTTTAGCTTCTTGCTGTTTTTCTTGGAGCTGCATCTTGAGCTTCATCCTTGTTTAGCTTTTCTTCGCTTATATTTAGTTGTTTGTTTTTGTTTGTTGTGGGGTTTTAACCCCCCGAT
>JAFBJY010000444.1:0-26646 GCA_016801885.1 Toxotes chatareus | reverse complement strand
ACAAAAACATAAAATAATTAAAAATAAAGAAGATTTGATTTAGTTTATTGAAATAATTTGAGTTTTGACTTGAAAACAATTTAGTTTGTGATAGTTTTTCCTTTCTCCTTTTGAGAAAGTGTTTTGAGTTAATTAAAAAGACAAATAAAGACAGAAGACAGATTTGATTTACAGTTTTCTTTTAATAATTTCATTTAAAATATATACAACAAAAACCTACGACACAACATAAACAAAACAAACAACCATGATGGACGGGGGCTGGACGGAAGTACGGTATGGCCGAAAACGCCAACGCTTCCGTCAACAGCAGAGGGTCCAGTTTAGTGTGGGACCCTCGGGTCGAAGGACCGTGCACTTCCTGTCTCCCTCCCCGGAGATGGGTTCAGCTTCCTCTCCCTAACCAGCCAGTGCCTCCTCCGAGGGGTTCTCGCTATTCTGGTCCCCAATCCCGCTTCTTTTGCAGCAGTGGTGAGTGGTGCGCCAAGGGACAACAGACCTGCCCCTAGATCTGTTTCTCCATGGGCACAGGAGTCTGACGATGTCCGGCGCCAGCCAGCTGATCCACAGTTGAGACAGCTGATCAGAAAGATGCATGCACTCATTAAGATGGTGCATCATCTGCGGAATGTGACTCCAGAACCTGAAAAGGAGGAGCCAAGGATGATCTCTCAGATGGTTGAGATCTTGTCCACCATGATCAAGCCCGCTTTCCCACGGCACAGACCATGCAAATGATAAAGGGCAATGGTGACTAAAGCTAAAGCTAAAGAAAATCTGTTAGCACATCTGTGGCTACGATGACTGAACCAGCCGTCAAAGCTAACCACCAAGATCTCCTAACCCCGGAAAGAAAGAAAGGAGTCGCCACTGAAGAACCCAGTGGAGGAGGACTGTGGAGGATTCAAAGGTTCAAGCCCCATTCAAGATTCGACTCATTGCATTTGGCAATCGGCGTTTGATGAGCTGGAAGCTGAGAAGAGAGGGAGGCAAGGCAATTCGCCTCTCTAAAATTCTTCTGCAAGTGCCTCCTAATCAGGAAGCTCGAGTTTTGGGGAGCCAGGAAGTCCAGGATTCATCGTGGGAATCGGACTCCTTGCGAAGGAGAGGATATGCATAATCATTTGATATCTTCACGGTCACTTTTTCTGCTAGACACATATGAAGCTGAGACTTATGTCCAACCTGAGCAGGATACCATGATTTCTTCAATAAGGACTTGCAAATCGAAAAGTTATCCCGCAGCCATTTCCGCTTATGGCCAAGCCCTCATGGAGAAAAAACTTTGTCCTCCAAAAGACCTAGTTGTGGAAAGGTGGTGTTGTCATTTGGAATGAACAGTAGGGGAACAAATCAAAGGAAACTACTGTCAAGAACCTACAAGGAGCCATTGGGTCTACTAAAAGGAAGTTTCCTTACGCGAGAGATCTGGATCCCCTTGTCAACTTTTCCTCAGCTCTGCCGCCAGAGGAACAGGCCAATCTGGAGACTCTGAATGACCATCTCCAGCGAAATGCAGGCTTCATTCCGCTTCTTCCGAAGAGAAGTTCTCTACGGAGAATGATGATGTCCATTGGACTTATGAGACTGCTAGGGCCATGTTTGACCATTGGATGGCCTTTTTAAACTTGAAAACCTCCTAAGTCTAGGACGAGAGGAGGTTGAGAGTTCTCGATCTTTCATTGCTAAGGATGTGGTAGTATTAGCAAAGAATTTCAATCTTTCCAGACCACAGTTTCAACTTTTTGAGTAAAGGTTTATCCTTTATACCTACTTTAGATATAGGCAGGAACAAAAGCAAAATTTCAGTTAGATTTACAAAATATCATCGAAAAAATTAAATTGACTAGTTACTTTAAAAATTCGGAGACAAGAACAACCAATTTTATTTGAAATTTTTTTTAAAATGGGAAAAAGGAATTCAAGTTTAAAAATTTAAAATAAACAAAAATAAACAAAAATTTTAAATTTAAAGGTTTTAAATAAAATTTTGTAAAGATTTAAAAAAATTATTAATTTTCCGGGGAAAGTTTTCTTTAAAAACCATTGAATAATTTGACAGGGTTTTTGGGATGGGAAAGGGGAACGGGTTTTAAAATTAAATTTTAAAAAAATTTTAAAAATTTTTAAAATTTTGAAAATTTAAAAGGGAAAGTTTAAAATTTAAGGGGGAAATTTAGGATACCAAGAATTTAATTTTAAACAACCAAATAACCATTTAATATTTGGGGAATTTGATCCCGGGAAATTTTAATTCAATTTTAAAATTTTGTAAAATTTGTTTATTTTTTTTTGAAAAAAAAAGGGTTAAAATTTTTTTAAATGTTTGAATAAAAAAAAGTTATTAATTAAAAATTTTAAAAGGCTTGTGAGAAGGTATATTATTAAAAAAGGTAATTTTTAATGAAATAAACAATTAAATTAAAGGGTTTTGCCAAATTTAAATTTTATCCTTAAATTAATTAAAAAAAATTTACATTATTACATGAATTAAAAAGGGGAAAATTAATTTTATCCAAATTATTTCTTATACCAAAAATTTTTGGTTAAAAAAAATTTGGAATTTAAAAACCATTTGGGAATAAATTTTAGTTTTTAAAATTTAACCAACCCCCAAAACTTATTTCCCAAAATTTTCAACCAATTTTAAGTACCAACATTTTATTAATTAATTACTAAATATTCATTGATTTAAAAATTGTTGATTTTTTAAATTTAATCAATTAAAAGAACCTATTGGGATAGGGTAAAGTTTAACTAAATTAATAAAACCTAATTAATTTAAAAACAATAAATTTAAGTTAATAAATGAATAATTAATAAGAATTTTGAATTCTATTATTTTAATTAAGATTTTAGTAAGATTTTAATTTACTATTCTTAAAAAATTATTTGAAGAAATATGATAGGAAGGTATTAAAAAAGGTTAAAATAAAGCTTTGATATTGACAGTTTTCTTGGAAATAGTATAATGTTGAAAAATTAAATAAAAACATGAAAACAATGATTTAAGAAAAGTTTTATAGTTTCCAATAGATCAAAAATATCTATTTATCCTTCCTTTGATAGTTTTTTGAGTATAAAAGTTGCAATATTTACTTTACTTCTTTAATTATTAAATTTTATTGTTTTAAAACAACTTTATATATTAAGAGAACAATATGAATAGAAGATTTGTTTTATCAAAATTTATTCTGAATTAGTTATGCCTTTCATCTTTAAGATATTGTTAAATACTACAGCATGGAAGATTTGTCAGTTTCAATATATTCATAAATTTTAGACAAAAGTTAATAATTTGGATGAGGCTAATGATCAGTAAATACATAAAAAGGATCAAATTGGTACAAAAATTGAAACAAAAGCTTGAAAAACAAGAGTATCCTAAATTGCAGCTGCACCAGATCCGTTAACCTTGAGCATTGATGAGCGGCAACAGACTTGGCGCAGAGTTTCTTTGAATGTCAGTGGGAAATGCGGAAGTTCGTATCGTTTTTGATATTGGATTTATTCTGTATCAGAATTTCAAAGAAGAGAAATCATTGTGGTGGATTGTAATATTTTATGAATACCATTATAAGCGAAAAAATTTGGAACTAACAAAATCGTACAGAAGATTGGATTTTGCAATTAATACTGTAAAATGGTGTGCACCCTTCAACTAGGTTAAAAAAGTAAGAAGCAAGACATGATTAGTCTAAGGGAATTATTAGAATACTGGAAATGAACCTGTTACAACAAACCTAAGGACGATGGAAAGAAGACCCCATTCTAACACAGATGAGCATGACAAATGAGCAATACTTCTAGATTGTTTCTACCCTCTGTTATACCTACCGAAAATCCGTTCTTTGCCAAGGTGCCAGAATCCAACTTAGCGGAGATGAGATCCAGGGAGTGCCACATTACCTATTATCTCTAAAGGTAAAACTACTCAAACTTAAATGCCAATTCTAAATACTATATTAAATCAATTGCAGATACCTAAATAGATGCAATTGTATTCCGCTAATTCTGTTTAATTGAAAACATTCCAGAAAATTGGAAGGAGTTAACAAAGCGTGGAAAACTAGCGAAAATTTCAAAACTAAAAGGAGTAGGAGCTAATTGCACTGCTGGAAGACCCTTGCAACGCAGAGCCCAGCAGTCGGAACATGACTGAGCTAGTTAGGCAACTACAGGTAAACCTGATGGAAAAGAATGATAGCAGTCAGATGATGTCTCCAATTAACGAAAAACAAACCTGAAAGCAAAGAAAGAAAATATTACAATTTGTGATTGAATAGTTTCAAATTCCAGATTCCACTAGAAAGGTTTTTTACTAAGAATAGGGAGAGATGGTAAGTATAAGCCATTAAAATTACCCACATTTGCAACGTTTTAACTGATGGACGGGAGGGGCCTGCGATCACCTCTCATCAATGCCCAGAAGTGATTTGGACAGAATCTTCATAGATGCCAGGAAGGGGTATGCTTTTGAATTCCGTCTAACCGCTCGTTTAGTTGCCCGGAAATCACGCCTTGTTTGGGCAAAGAATATGATTGAGACCAATGCAGGATCGTTTTTAATAAGCTGAAATGAATCGCACATTTGCCATGCAAACTCAGAGAAAAATTTTCAAAGAATTTGTAAAAGGGTGTGCATAGAACAGGGGGAACATAAAGAATCGTACAAAATGGTATAGATCTAGAATCGATCCGCATTCTTTCAGTCTGCCAGGAACATCTAACCTTTGACATCTCCTACAGCTTCCTTTTCGAAATTAGGGAATAGTGTCCATGATTTGAATGAGGTGTTGCTTGATGGCTTTAATTGAACCCAAGCTAGAGAAGGTAAAGACTCGACTCATTTAAGATAGAGTAATTAAGAATTAAATCTTAGACCAAGTTTAATTTTGAGTAAAGGTTTACCGCTATTAAATGGCAGGGAACAAGCAGAATCAGATTCAATGCAAAATAAGATAGTTACTAAATAGAACAGTAAATTTTCCTTCATGGACCTCAATGGATCTTGATAATGAGAAAAGAATTAGGAAATGCATTAATCAAATTAAAACATAAAAAAGAAACTTTATAAAGGTAAAGTTGGGAGAAAATCAAAACATGTACAAGCCGCTGTAAGATAGAGTTTATTATAAGAGACATATTCTGGAGTAAGAAATTAAGTACATTATATAAAATTAAAAGCAATTATTTGACAGTACAAAGGCAATTTAAAAGGGAAAATTTAAAGAGAAGAAAATGCAAAGATTTACAAAAAGGAAAGAGATTTTCTTCTCTAAGATTCTACAAAAATCTCCCATTTTCCCAGAAACGGTTAGATGAAACTATTACTGATGGATTTTTTAAAACCCCATTTCTAGAATGTATAATCTATCTTTTTATTGGGAAACTTGATCCTTCAACTTTTTTTAGATGGATTGAATTTCAAATTTATTAACAGTTTAATTAGTCAAAAATTTGATCCACCAAAGTGATGAAGAAATTAATATTGAAACAAAGAAATATTTTTTTAAATGATAACAATTATTAAACATTAATGTAAAAATTGCCAGATTTATATTTAATGGACCAATGGACAATTTGTAAACCAAATGTAAAATTGAAGTTATATTATTACAAGAGTAATTTAAGGAAAGTTAAATTAAGTAGAATGAGATTAAGTTAAATTAACTCCTTAATTACTAAACTAAATTAGAAAAAATAGATTTTTATAAATTTTAAGGTCAGATTTAAAAAATAAAAATTATTTAATTAATAAACTACAAAAATGGTATTGAATAAGAAAGTTTCACAAAGCATAAAACTTTTAGGGATGTAATAAATTTAAGATTAAAGATTTTGAAATGGAGAATTTTACCGACGCATTATGTTTTTAATTACTTACCAAAAGGGCTATTTATCATTCTTAGAAATCTGAGCTTTTCAATTGAATTAAAATTGAAATTAATTCCTCATTATTATACGTTTCTTCTTGAAGTTTTATTATAATGAGTTAATTAATTTAATAAATGTAAAGATCAGATAATTTAAATTGAAGTTGATTTGATAAAGAAATTATTTGAAATTTTTTTAGAAAGGTTATACTTAAAATTGGGAAATATTATCAATTCTTATCAATTGAATTAAGGTTTAAAAAACAGATCCAAAAATTAACAAGGTTTATCCTTAATCAATTGGGTAGTTTTCGGACAATGAACTATAAAATGGTGACTAAAGGGTTATCATCCATGATGTCAACATAATAACAGTACAAAAAGAGTTTGTAACCATATTAAACATCTTTATACAATTAATGATCATTGGTGCTGTAAAGGACATTTTGGGAAAATAAGTGGGAAAAAGATGAGGTTTTGTTTTAATTGGATAAGCAGCATTTGGGTTAAATGATATATTGATTGATGGGGTTGTTACTGCCTAAACTACAAATACCTAAACTTAAGCCAATCAAACCATTGAATAAGATAACAAGCTTAATTAGTTAAATAATTGCAAAATTTTTAGCAGTACAATATTATTTAATCTAACCTTAGAAATTTATTGATATCTAACAAAGATCAATGCCTAGTCTTTTAGCTACCTTAAACACACAATATTGATGGAAATCAAATTTCTGAACCAAGAGGAAAGCCAAACCAAAGTTACCTGACCAAATCATTTCAGTTAATTTCCCGGCAAACAATTACATTTTTGCCAAATTTAAACACGAACTTCTAACCATAATTTAAATAGAATGATTGAAAACCTTAATCATCATTTTATTTTGTTCATTTTAAGTTAAATAGTATCTGCAGTTGAATTTGAAATTAATTTTGACTTGGAGGGAATTAAAAAATTACAACCTGGATTCGGTATTTCAGTCATGAAAACATGAAAATAAACCATTGAAACTAAGTTAGATCGAAAACTAAAACATTAGAAGCTGCAACCCAGAAGGTATCAAAGAACTTGAAATCTGGCACTTGCTTTGACTCTCAGGAAACTCTCTTGCAGTCAAACACTCCTTGTTCACTGCGTTCAAAACCTGAAAGATGATTGCCGATAAAGTTAGAACCAGGCCGTGATTATCAATCTAGCCGATTATTCAATGTTTTCTAATAATATTTGAATTTTGATAATAATAATTTTGTATTTATTTATCCATTTTCTTTATACTTTGGAAAAATTTTTTTTGTTAGATTGGAATAAAACATTTAAAGGTCAAAAATAGACAAAAAGATTCATAAAACCAAATAAAGATATAAAAATAAATTGATTAGTTTATAAAGGAATAAGTTTGACTTAAAAATTATTTGGGTAAGTCCATCTCTTTTGAAGGTGATATTAATAAAGACAAACTTAAGCAGAAGACAGATTGTACAGCTTATCTTTTAATAATTGATTTTAAAATTATAAAAATAAATAGAAAAAAATTTTAAGCAACTTAACATGTTGAGGTGCGAATTCTGGATTCCAGCCAACATTCGTAAAAGAGTCATTGAGACCCAGGGAAGGAACAGTGATTTTTTAGGAATAGTTCATATCTTCATAACCCATTGCCTCCTAAGTTCTGCATTTCTGGTAAAACTTCTTTTGCAGCAAGTTGAGTGAGCAAGGTTGACTAGACCTTGAATCGATTTTCTTGAGCAGATGCGAGACGCCAGAGTGATCACAATTGAGACATGATCAAAAGACATGCACTGTAAGTGGTGCACATTGCCAAAACAACTTCGACGAAAGGATTCCAGGTACTCCAAGGTTGAGATCTTTTAGAGATTAACCGTCGCTACAGACCTGAATTGATAAGCAGCAAATTGGCAATCCGCTATTTTGCATGGTCAATGTCGGTCTGGAAAGATTTGTTGAACTTCAGGTATCTGGTTCGGATTGAAATCTGCCTCAATGCAGGTTGGTCCAGAAGGAACCTATCAGCTTTGTCAGTGGGTTGTGGACATGTGAGCTCTGATACGGCAAGGTGACGCCACTGATGTCAAGAGGCATGGCCAAGCAGTCAAGGAACTAGACTTAGCGCAAGTTCATAGCACCTCAACAGTGGACAAAGCCACTGATGGCAAAAGCAGAGCTGAGCAAGTCACAGGGAATGATTGATCGAAAGCCCTCCACAGCCACCCTGAAGGAAGAAAGAAGCCTAGGGTGACTAAGCTAAGCTAAAGAAAATCTGTTAGAACATCTGCTATTGCTCCGATCCAGATCGCGGTCAGGAAGCTGAACACAAGATCTCCCGAACCTCGAGGAGAAGAAAGAGGTTCACTAGAAGAACTCCAGGTGGAGGAGGATCAGAGGTTCAAAGTGGAATGAAGTCCCCATTCAAGATTGATCATTGAGGAACGATGTTTGATGAGCTGGAGCAGGAGAGAAGAGGAGGAAGCTGCAATTCAAGTTTCTCATCCCAATGCCTCCTAATCAGAGCTTACATTTTGTAGAACCAAGTCCAGATATCGCCGAGAATGGACTCCGAAGAATAAGCAGACTATTTGATATCTCCGTTCAGAGCCCTGTTTTCAAGTTAGAAACACTTGAGAACTCAGCGTAACTCACGGATTGGACTCTTGATGTCCAAAATAATGGTATTGGAGACTCTAACCGAAGGATACAGATTTTTCAAAAGACTTACAGATCGAAGATTATCCGCGGCAAGCCAATTTCATATGCAAGCCTCATGGAAAACTTGTCCTCCAAAGCCTAGTTTGAAAAGTGGTGTTGTCATTGAAGAACAGTGGAACAAATAAAGAAATTAAAACAACAAAATAGGTTCTTTTACAAAAGGAAAGTTTCAACGCAAGATCTGGATCTTTCACTTTCCTCTTGCAGAAGGAACCGGGCCATTCTGGAGACTTGTTTTAAAACATCTCAGCGAAATACAGGCTTATTCGCTTTTCGAAGAAAGTTCTCTAGGAGAATGATGATGTCTTGGACTTATAAAGATAAGCCATATACCATTGAAAAAGTTTTAAACTGAAAAACTCAAAAATTTTGGGGAGAGAGGAGGTTGAGATTTGATCTTCATTGCTAAGGGATGGTGTATTAGAAAGATTTTAATCTTCAGACCACAGTTCAAACGATTTGAAGTTTACCCTTTATAATCATTTAGATTTTTAGGCGGGAACAAAAGCAAAATTTAGGTTCCAACAAACTCAAAATTAAAGGACCAGTTATTTAAAATTGGGACAAAAATTTATTCTTCCTTCAGGGGCCTTCAAATTTCAATTTAGAAAATTTGCCAGAAGTAAGTTTTGATTGAAAAGGATGAAAATGTTTAATCAATAGAAACAGTTTCTTAAGGAAAAAAGAATATCTTAGAAGAGGAAGCTCTTGGAGTACAGAATTGCAAAACAAAAGGGACCCAAGGGGGAAAGGTCAGGGTTGTATACTAAGTAGAGAACAATAGTGCGAGATTGAAGAACAAAAGGGACAAGGGTCAAATATAAAAAATTTTTAGAAAAGCCTTAATTTTAGTTGCAAATGGCCAATTAGTCAATTGAAAAATTAGGGAAAAATTTATTATAGAGCTGGAAAATATTTAAAAGGGATTTGACAAGGGCCGAGCATTTTGACATTTCCTAAAGACCCAGGACAAAAGGGAAAACCCTATCCCATTTGGAGTTACACTCAGAGACATAGTCTAGACAGTAGACTTATTAAGGGTAGAATTTATTTTAACCACTTTCAATAATCCCCCTGTCAAAGATACTCTACATTTATTGAAATTGTGAAAAACTTATTTAAACCAAATTTCTTCGATGGAGTTGATATTGTCACCTATTGAAAAATTGAAGGGGTGAATTCAGAAAAAAAATATTTTGAAATACCAGACCCCAAAGGGCTGATGGAGAAGCGTTGAAGTTATTGGAAACAATTAAAGAGGAAGGGATTTGTTTTAATAACAAATTAAGATTAAAGGTTAGGCTTGGGGAAAAGAAATTGGCCCCAGCTTATGCTAATTAGGCCAATTTTTAGGAGTAAAAAGGAAGTTTTGCAAATTAAGAAGAAACCATTTGGAGATTAGATGGAATAATTTTGGGAGTTTGAAGACTAGGAGGATTTTAAATTTCGAAAGGTTTTAAATTTGACTTCCCATTGATTTAAAACAATTCAAACAAACCATTTTGGAAGAAGTTTTTAAGGTCAAATTTAAAAAAAATAAACAAATTGATGTTAAAGCTATTAAAACTAAACACGCATGTTATTGAATTTTGGGAGCTTCCATCCTGGTATATTTGTGTGGAATTTTCACAATTTGATTTAAACGCATTTGTTTCGAATAATTTTGAAACCCGGGACCTTTGACCCTTTAGGAAACAAGAGCTATTCAGTCAGTTTGGAATGTGAAGACTTTCAACAGAAAAGTAGAATGGGAAAAAATTCCGTTAGCAATATTTTCTGGAATGAAGTTTTAATAAGAGTCCTAAAGTTAATTTTAATACTTTTGTTTGAAGGATCAGAGTAATTTAAATTGAAGTGATTTCCCCGCCCTCATCGAAACCCATTTGAGGATCTTTGGTGAAGTAGTTTAAATCTTTGAAATAAACCCAAATATTAAGTCAATTTAAAGTTGAAATTATTAGATGCAAAAGGAGAACATTCCCAAAAATTTCCAAAAAGGTTTTACTTAGATCAAAATTGTGTTTATTTATTTTGACAAATGAATAAAAATATTGGGTGGAAAAAATGCCTTATGGGCCCAACGTATTGATGCAAATAGGTCAACATTAAGAACAAAAAGGGGTTGATACCATTAGTTAAACATTTTTGATGATGAATTTAGGGAGTTCAGAATCTGGACGAAAGGGATTTAAATGGACAGTTTTGGAAAGAAAGATGGCGTTATTGGATTTTATGCTTGGACAAGGCACATTAAGGGAAATTAAATATAAATTAAAGTGGAGTTTTTTGTTTAAACTAACCATTTTCAATACTAAACTTAACCCCAATCCAATCTTAGAATTTCATTATGTAAATAATTAAATTATGTTACATGCCTATTACCAAATTTCATATGCTCCCCCAAAATTTACTTATTATCAAACCTTACAATTTTCTTTATGTAACTAATTATTGTTTTGATAAAGGGCCCAATTAAACCTAAAAATCACTGAGTTTTTGATTGGAACCTCTTTTTGTTAACTCTAACCATTTGGTTTTTATGCCAAATAATTTTTAATCCTAACCTTAACAATTAATTTGGGCCCCTAACCTAACCCCCATATTTATATCCAAAATTTAATTAAACGCCAACCCAACCATAATTTTAAGTAGTAATTTTATTGAAATAGCCTAAACCTTTAAAATTTATAATTTTATTTTTATTTAAGTTTTAAATATAATTTGATTGAATTTGCCTCTACTTGCTTTAGATGAAATACTTAAAACCCCTATAAAGAAGGAAAACCCCCCTATAAGTTATCAAAAAGATTCTGAAAAAACAAAAGCCCATTGAAAAAACTAAAACGATTGGGAAACCTAAACATTTAGAGTTGAATTGAAGGAGGTATAAAGAGGATTTGAGGCCTCATTTTGCTTTGATTAAAGAAATCTCCATGTTCAGACAACCTTTTGTTTCCAATACGCCCAGCTTGAAGAAGACCATTGACTTCAAAGCCGTCAAAGGCACTTATTTAATATGCCATTTGATTTAAATTAGTTTTGAATTTGATTTTATAAATAAAAGGTTTTGATTTATTGATAAACTTTTTCTTTCTTTTGGAAAATATTTTTTTTTAATGTTATGATAAAAACATTTAGTAAAAAAAAGCAAAAAAAGCAAAACTAAAATAATTAAAATTAAGAGATTTATTTAGTTTTTGAAATAATTGAGTTTTGATGAAAAAATTTGTTTTAAGATAGTTTTTCTTTCTCTTTGAAAAGTTTTTAGATTAATTTAAAAAAAAAGCAATAAAAGACAAAGCAATTGAAAGTTTTCAAAACATTAAAATATATAAACAAAAAGATTAAATTTAAAAAGAGCAAAAACATGAGGGAGAAGCTGCCCCGAGAACGGTTGCCGAAACCCAAAGCACAACAGCAGAAGGCCCAGTTTAGTTATGGGGTCAAAATCACTTCTGAAACTCCAAAAGAGAATTTCAGCTCTCCCAACCATAGTGCGCTTCCGGAGGTTTTCCCTTTTCGGGCCCAACGTTCTTGCAGAGGGTGAGTGGTCGCCAAGGGAAACAGACTCCCTAGGAATTGTTCTTAAGGCCGGAGTCTGCATGTGGCAGCCAGCTGATCCACAGTTGAGACAGTTGATGAAAGATGCATGCACTATAGATGGTCATCTTTGGAATGACTCAGAACCTGAAAAGGAGGAGCCAAGGAGATCTTTTCAGATGGTTGAGATCTGTCCACCATGATCGGGCCCAAGCTACAGACCATGAAATGAAAATGGAGACTCTAACCTGAGCAGGATACCAGATTTCTTCAATAAGGACTTGCAAATCGAAAGTTATCCCGGCAGCCATTTCCGCCATGGCCAAGCCCTCATGGAAAAAAACTTGTCCTCCAAAAGACCTAGTTGTGGAAAAGGTGGTGTTGTCATTTGGAATGAACAGTAGGGGAACAAATCAAAAGGAAACTACTGTCAAGAACCTACAAGGAGCCATTAGGTCTACTAAAGGAAGTTTCCTTACGCAGAGATCTGGATCCCCCTTGTCAACTTTTCCTCAGCTCTGCCGCCAGAGGAACAGGCCAATCTGGAGACTCTGAATGACCATCTCCAGCGAAATGCAGGCTTCATTCCGCTTCTTCCGAAGAGAAGTTCTCTCACGGAGAATGATGATGTCCATTGGACTTATGAGACTGCTAGGGCCATGTTTGACCATTGGATGGCCTTTTAAACTTGAAAACCTCCTAAGTCTAGGGCGAGAGGAGGTTGAGAGTTCTCGATCTTTCATTGCTAAGGATGTGGTAGTATTAGCAAAGAATTTCAATCTTTCCAGACCACAGTTTCAACTTTTGAGTAAAGGTTTATCCTTTATACCTACTTTAGATATAGGCAGGGAACAAAAAGCAAAATTTCAGTTAGATTTACAAAAATATCATCGAAAAATTAAATTGACTAGTTACTTTAAAAATTCGGAGACAAGAACAATTCTTCCCTTCATGGGGCCTTCAAATTGGTCACCTTCATTTGATAAATTGCCGCCAGAAGTAAAGAATTTGATTGAAAAGGATGAAAATGCATTTAATCAAAATTATAAACCGATAAAGGAAAAAAGTAATTTATCTTTAGAAGAGGTGAAAGCTCTTGGGGAGTTACAGAATACAAAACATATTGTGATCAAGCCCGCTGATAAGGGATCAGCGGTTGTTATACTAAGTAGAGAACAATATGTGCTGGAGGTTGAGAGACAATTAAGTGACACAGTCTATTATAAGAAATTAGAAAAGCCAATTTATTTAGATACAGTACCAATAGTGAGTCAAATTTTGAAAAAATTAAGGGAGAAAAAATTTATTAATAAGAAGCAAGAACAATATTTAAAAGGGGATTTGCAACCAAGGGAAAGAAGATTTTATATTCTTCCTAAGATCCACAAGGATCCAGAAAAATGGACTATCCCATTTGAGTTACCTCCAGGAGACCAATAGTCTCGGATTGCGGCAGTGAGACTTATTATCTGGCGGAATTTCTAGATTATTATTTAAACCCACTTTCTGTTAGACACCCTGCCTATGTCAAAGATACCTATCATTTTATTGAAATTGTAAAAAATCTTACGATCCTTCAACTCATATTTCTTTTCGATGGATGTTGATAGTTTGTACACTAATATTGATATTGAAGCAGGTTTGAATTCAGTCAAAAAAATATTTTTGAAATACCCAGACCCCAAGAGGCCTGATGAAGAACTATTGAAGTTATTGGAAATCAATTTAAAGAGGAATGATTTTGTTTTTAATGAACAATATTATTTACAGATTAAAGAATACGGCTATGGGAAAGAAATTTGCCCCAGCTTATGCTAATATTTTTATGGCCAATTGGGAGGAGGAAGTTTTTGTCAAATGTAAGAAGAAACCATTGGAGTATTTACGTTATTTAGATGACATTTGGGGAGTTTGGAAGGGATCTAAGGAGGAATTTGAGGAATTTCGAAGGTTTTAAATTCCCGACCCTTCAATTACATTGAAATCGGAAATTCACGAACAAACAATAGATTTTTGGACACAACAGTTTTAAAGGTCCAGATTTTGAAAAAATAACAAATTGGATGTTAAAGTCTATTTTAAAACTACAGACACGCATGCGTTATTGCATATGGGAAGCTTCCATCCGAAGCATACTTTTGCAGGGATTGTTAAATCACAACTTTTGAGATTTAAACGCATTTGTCACGAGAATGGAGGATTTTCGGACGGCAACTAGGACCTTGTTTGATGCCTTACGGACAAGAGGCTATTCTAGTCAGTTTTAAGGAAATGTCTGAAGACTTTTCAGGATAGAAAAGATAGAAATCGTGGGAATTTAATTCCTCTTATTAGTACGTATTGTTCTGTGAATAGAATGTTTAATAGAGAGTTCAAAGTTAATTTTAATAAGATGTTGAAGGATCCAGGAGTAATTTCAAATTCGGAAGTGATTTGGCCTACAGAAGAAATCTAATTTGAAGGATCTTTTGGTGAGAGCCAGGTTATCATCTTTGAAATTGAAACCCCAAATATTGGGGTCCCAATTTTCAAAGTTGAAATTTATTAGGAATGCTAAGGAGAAAACAATTCTCAAAATTCAACAAGGTTTTACTCCTAGATCCAAGAATTGTGTTTATGTTATTTTCTGTGACAAATGTAATATAAAATATGTGGGTGAGACAAAAATGCCTTATCGACACGTATGATGCAACATAGGTACAACATTAAGAACAAAAAGAGGTTGATACACCATTAGTTAAACATTTTTTGATACATGGTTATGATTCAGTTAGGATTGCTGGACTGCAAAGGGATATTAATTGGACAGATTGGGAAAGAAAAAAAAAGATGGAGCGTTATTGGATTTATGCATTAGGGACAAGGCAGCCATTTGGGTTAAATGTTAAATATGATTAGAGTGGGAGTTTTTTCTGTGCCTAAACTTAACCATTTTCATACCTAAACTTAACCCCAATCCTAATCTTAACCAATTTCATTATGTCTAACCTTACCAATTATGTTATCATGCCTAACCTTAACCAATATTTCTTTATGCCTAACCCTAACCAATTACTTTATTATGCCTAACCTTAACCAATTTTTCTTTATGCCTAACCTAACCAATTGTTTTATGCCTAGTCCTAATTATAACCCTAACCTTAACATCACTGGAGATTTGATTGGAAACCCTCATTTTGCCTAACCCTAACCATTAGTTTTATGCCCAAACCTAATTTTAATCCTAACCCTAACATCACAGTTAATTTGGCCCTAACCCTAACCCCCCATAACTTTATATCCAAATTTAATTAAAGCCCTAACCCTAACCATAATTTTAAATAGTAATTTTGATTGTAATATACCTTTAAACCCTTATTTATATTTTATATTTTGTATTTTAAGTTTAAATAGTAATTTTGGTTGTAATTTGCCTTTAATTTTTGCTTTAGAATTGAAAAATACATTAAAACCTATTGGGATTCGGTAAATATAGGGTTAACGAAAAAGGCGATTGAAAAAAACAAAAAGCGATTGAAAAAACTAAAAAGACGATCGAAAAACTAAAACATTTAGAAGCTTGTAACTTAGGAAAGGGAGGGTATATAAGGGAGGGACTTAAGAATTGGCTCATTCTTGCTTTGACTCTCAAAGGGAAACATCTCTTGCAGTCAGACAGCAGCTCTTTTGTTTTCACACGTGCCCAGCCTGAAGAAGACCGATTGACCAGTCGAAAACGTCGCGTTAGGCACGTGATTTTATATTAGGCCATTTGATTTATTGTGTTTTTTTGATATTTTGATTTTTGATAAATAAAAGTTTTGATTTATTGTATAAACAGTTTTTTCTTTCCTCTTTTTGGAAAGTATTTTTAGTTTATTGTTATTTTGGATATAAAAACATTTAAAAGTACAAAAAAAGACAAAAGAAAAAAGACAAAAAACATAAAATAATTAAAAAAAAAGAAGATTTGATTTAGTTTATTGAAATAATTTGAGTTTTGACTTGAAAACAATTTAGTTTGTGATAGTTTTTCCTTTCTCCTTTTGAGAAAGTGTTTTGAGTTAATTAAAAAAGACAAATAAAGACAGAAGACAGATTTGATTTACAGTTTTCTTTTAATAATTTCATTTAAAATATATACAACAAAAACCTCTGACACAACATAAACAAAACAAACAACCATGATGGACGGGGCTGGGCGGATGCATGCAGGTATGGCCAGCATAACGCTTCCGTCAACAGCAGAGGTCCAGTTTAGTGTGGGACCCTCGGGGTGAAGGACCGTGCACTTCCTGTCTCCTACGGGAGATGGGTTCAGCTTCCTCTCCCCATTAAAGTTTTGGACTCCCCCTGCATTTGGCAACATGTTTGATGAGCTGGAAGCGAGGAAGAGAGAGGCAGCTGCACAACCTTCTGCACCCCAAAGGGCTTCCAAACAAACTCGAGTTTTGGAGCCAGAAGCCAGATTCAGAATGACCTCGGGGAAGAGGAGGAGATGCAGATCATTTGATATCTTCAGCTCAAGCCCCCTGTTTTCAAGTTAGAAGACACATAACACTAGCGTAAGCTCAGGGAAATTGGACTTTGGATGTCCAAAAGAAGGCTAAGTTGGAGACTCTAACCTGAGAGGATACAGATTTTCAAAAGGACTTGAAAATAAAAGGGACCCCGCAGCATTTCCGCCATGGCCAAGCCCTCATGGAGAAAATTTTCAAAGCCAGGGAAAGGGGGTTTCTTTGAAACCAAGGGCAATCAGGAACTATTAAAACCAAGGAGCCAACCAAAGGTTCCAAGAGATTGGACCTTTAACTTCTCGCCCGCCGGCAGAAAGACCGTGACCTCAGCTAATGCAGTTATTGCCCAAAGAATTTCTCGAGATAGATTCCATGACTTATGAGAGTTAGGCCATTTACCATGAGCCTTTAAACTTGCCCCAAGCTGGGTTGAAGGTGGTTTTTAGAAGAGGAATTGAATTCAATTTCAGACCAGTCCCCCAAAGTTTCTTACCTTTAGATTACGAAAAAACAAATTCAGAGATTAAAATTCCAAAATTAAATACTAGTTATTTTGGAAGAAAATTCTTCCTATGGGGCTTATGTCACCCATTTGAAATTGGAGGTTTTAAATAAAACTTAACAAAAAATAAGGAAAGTTTTATTTAAGTAAGTGATTAAAAATAAAACAAAGTTCCTGAAAAGGGATCTTTTAAATATGGCAGAAACAATTAGTTGAACAAAAACGCAAAAAATTAGAAGCCTTTATTAGAAAGACAATTTAAATTTAAAATTAGAAAATTATAAAGAAGAAAAAATATTAAAAGGGATTTAACGGGGAAAAAGTTTTAAAAGTAATTATCAAAAGGTCCCCTTTTGAGTTCCCCGGGGAACATGTTCGGATGAGGAGATTATTATACGGAAAATATTATTAACCATTTGTGACACGCTATTAAATAAACTTTTAGAAGTAAAATTTAAATCTTAAATTTTTTTTTGAATGTTATAGTTTGAAATATTAAAAGAGTTGAAAGAAAAAATTTTTTTCCTAACCAAGGCGAAAATATGTTGAATCAAAAGAAATGTTGTTTTTATAAATATTTAAGATTAATAACTTAAGAACCTCTTATCAAATTTTATCATTAGGGAATTTGAAATTAAAACCATATATTTCTTTTTATAATTTGGGTTAAGGATTAAAGGTTTGAATTCAAATTTTAAATCAGACCTTAAAATGAATGAAATCAAAAAATGATTTTTAAAATTTAAATCAGTTTTAAAAATAAAAATTGGAAATTATTTAAAACAAGGGAAGAGTTTTTATAATACCAAACTTTGGGGTTTTTAAATAACTTTGGATTTAAGATTAAGAATGAGATTTGGTAATGGGACCTTTTTGTGACGGAAAGGGCATTGGGTTTAAAAATTAAATTTCAGTGAAAAAAAGGATTTAATCTTTTAAGAGCTGAAAGATGTTATGAATAAGTTTAATTTGAGGTTTAATAATTTAAAAGGATTTTACGAAGAATTTGGACTTTGGATGTTTTTTTTGAAGGGGCCCTTTAAGCCCTAATTTAAAGTGAAATAAAGTAGGAAAAATTTCAAATTAACAGTTTCCTGATAGAATGTTTATGTTTTGAAATTAATAAATTGGGACAAAACATCAAGTTTTGAAACAAGAAAAATTGAAAAAGAGGTTATAACTTAGTAAACATTTTTCAATTAAATTTAAGAATTAAAAACATAAATTAAAGGTGAACAATTGATTTATGTTAAGGCAATTTTAAATGAAAAGTTAGGGGTTTTCCAATTAACATTAAAAAATTAACCCATTATTAAACATTTTATATGTAAATTAGTTCTGCTAAAAATTCTTTGAAAAAAATACTTTTTTACCTAACCAATTTTTTTATGTAATAAATGTTTTTGCCACCAATTAAACCTAACTAACCCTAATTTAAATCATTTTAACCAACAATTATTTATGCCAAACCAAACCAACCAATACATTTTCCAATAACCCCAAACTAACAATTTTAAGCCTTAACCCTAACCAAAATTTTTAATGAATTTGATTGAAACCTTTCCCTAATATTTTATAAATTTTAATTAATAACTTTTTATTTTTTTCAAATTAAAATAATTAAACCTTACAAATATTAAAAGAATGAAACAAACTTTAAAATAAAGATAAATTAAAATTAAGTTGTAATTTAAAAGGGTTAGGAACTTAAACTATTTGTTGACTTCAAAGGAAAACTTGAAACAAGTTTGAAATCCGTCCAAAACTATCAAGGTAAAGATTTATTCCATTTATTTTTTTTTTATTTTGTTCACAGCCACCCCAAGAAAGAAGAAAGAAGCCACAACGCAGGTGACTAAAGCTAAAGCTAAAGAAAAATCTGTTAGCATCTCTGTGGCTACGATGACCCAGATCCAGCCAGTCAGGAAGCTGAACCACCAAGATCTCCCGAACTCCGAGGAGAAAGAAAGGAGTCGCTTTCACTGAAGAACTCCAGGTGGAGGAGGATCAGGAGGATTCAAGTGGAATGGAAGTCCCCATTCAAGATTGACTCACTGCATTTGGCAACGATGTTTGATGAGCTGAAGCCCGGAGGAAGAGGAGGCAGCTGCAATTCAAGCCTCTCTGCACTCCCAAGTGCCTCTAATCAGGAAGCTCGGTTTTGGGGAGCCAGGAAGTCCAGATTCATCGGGAATGGGACTCCGAGGAAGAGAGGAGTATGCAGACTCATTTGATATCTTCACGTCTCAGAGCCGCCTCGTTTTCAAGTTAGAGACACATGAACACTCAAGCGAAGCTCACGGATTGGACTTTGGATGTCCAAAAGAAATAGCTAATTATGGAGACTCTAACCTGAGCAGGATACCAGATTTCTTCAATAAGGACTTGCGCAAATCGAAAGTTATCCCGGCAGCCATTTCCGCCATGGCCAAGCCCTCATGGAAAAAACTTGTCCTCCAAAAGACCTAGTTGTGGAAAAAGGTGGTGTTGTCATTTGGAATGAACAGTAGGGGAACAAATCAAAGGAAACTACTGTCAAGAACCTACAAGGAGCCATTGGGTCTACTAAAAGGAAGTTTCCTTACGCAGAGATCTGGATCCCCTTGTCAATCTTTTCCTCAGCTCTGCCGCCAGAGGAACAGGCCAATCTGAGACTCTGAATGACCATCTCCAGCCGAAATGCAGGCTTCATTCCGCTTCTTCCGGAAGAGAAGTTCTCTCACGGAGAATGATGATGTCCATTGGACTTATGAGACTGCTAGGGCCATGTTTGACCATTGGATGGCCTTTTAAACTTGAAAACCTCCTAAGTCTAGGGACGAGAGGAGGTTGAGAGTTCTCGATCTTTCATTGCTAAGGATGTGGTAGTATTAGCAAAGAATTTCAATCTTTCCAGACCACAGTTTCAACTTTTGAGTAAAGGTTTATCCTTTATACCTACTTTAGATATAGGCAGGAACAAAAAAGCAAAATTTCAGTTAGATTTACAAAAATATCATCAAAAAATTAAATTGACTAGTTACTTTAAAAATCGAGACAAGAACAATTCTTCCCTTCATGGGGCCTTCAAATTGGTCACCTTCATTTGATAAATTGCCATTAGAAGTAAGAATTTGATTGAAAAGGATGAAAATGCATTTAATCAAAATTATAAACCGATAAAGGAAAAAGTAATTTATCTTTAGAAGAGGTGAAAGCTCTTCGGGGAGTTACTGAGAATGCAAAACATATATTGTGATCAAACCCGCTGATAAGGGATCAGCGGTTGTTATACTAAGTAGAGAACAATATGTGCTGGAGGTTGAGAGACAATTAAGTGACACAGTCTATTATAAGAAATTAGAAAAGCCAATTTATTTAGATACAGTACCAATAGTGAGTCAAATTTTGAAAAAAATTAAGGGAGAAAAAAATTTATTAATAAGAAGCAAGAACAATATTTAAAAGGGATTTGCAACCAAGGAAAGAAGATTTTATATTCTTCCTAAGATCCACAAGGATCCAGAAAAATGGACTATCCCATTTGAGGTTACCTCCAGGAGACCAATAGTCTCGGATTGCGACAGTGAGACTTATTATCATGCATGGAATTTCTAGATTATTATTTAAACCCACTTTCTGTTAGGGACACCCTGCCTATGTCAAAGATGATACCTATCATTTTATTGAAATTGTGAAAAATCTTACGATCCTTCAACTCATATTTCTTTTCGATGGATGTTGATAGTTTGTACACTAATATTGATATTGAAGCAGGTTTGAATTCAGTCAAAAAATATTTTTGAAATACCCAGACCCCAAGAGGCTGATGAAGAAACTATTGAAGTTATTGGAAATCAATTTAAAGAGGAATGATTTTGTTTTAATGAACAATATTATTTACAGATTAAAAATACGGCTATGGGAAAGAAATTTGCCCCAGCTTATGCTAATATTTTTTATGGCCAATTGGGAGGAGGAAGTTTTGTCAAATGTAAATAAGAAAACCATTGGAGTATTTACGTTATTTAGATGACATTTGGGGAGTTTGGAAGGGATCTAGGAGGAATTTGAGGAATTTCGAAAGGTTTTAAATTCGACCCTTCAATTACATTGGGTAAATCGGAAATTCACGAACAAACAATAGATTTTTGGACAACAGTTTTAAAGGTCCAGATTTTGAAAAAAACAACAAATTGGATGTTAAGTCTGTTTTAAAACTACAGACACGCATGCGTTATTGCATATGGGAAGCTTCCGTCAGAAACATACTTTTTACAGGGATTGTTAAATCACAACTTTTGAGATTTAAACGCATTTGTGTACGAGAATGGAGGATTTTAGGACGGCAACTAGGACCTTGTTTGATGCCTTACGGACAGAGGCTATTCTAGTCAGTTTTAAGGAAATGTCTGAAGACTTTTCAGGATAGAAAAGATAGAAATCGTGGGAATTTAATTTCACTCTTATTAGTACGTATTGTTCTGTGAATAGAATGTTTAATAGAGAGTTCAAAGTTAATTTTAATAAGATGTTGAAGGATCCAGAGTAATTTCAAATTCAGAGTGATTTGACCTACAGAAGAAATCTAATTTGAAAGGATCTTTTTGGTGAGAGTGCCTAACCTTAACCAAAGCATTTCTTTATGCTTAACCTAACCTAATTACTTTATTATGCCTAACCTTAACCAATTTTTCTTTATGCCTAACCCTAACCAATTGTTTTATGCCTAGTCCTAATTATAACCCCTAACCTTAACATCACTGGAATTTGATTGGAAACCTCATTTTGCCTAACCTAACCATTAGTTTTGTGCCCAAACCTAATTTTAATCCTAACCCTAACATCACAGTTAATTTGGCCCTAACCTAACCCCCCATAACTTTATATCCAAATTTAATTAAAGCCCTAACCCTAACCATAATTTTAAATAGTAATTTTGATTGTAATATACCTTTAAACCCTTATTTATATTTTATATTTTGTATTTTAAGTTTAAATAGTAATTTTGGTTGTAATTTGCCTTTAATTTTTGCTTTAGAATTGAAAATACATTAAAACCTATTGGGATTCGGTAAATATAGGGTTAACGAAAAAGACGATTGAAAAAAAAAAAAAGGCGATTGAAAAACTAAAAGACGATCGAAAAACTAAAACATTTAGAAGCTTGTAACTTAGGAAAGGGAGGGTATATAAAGGGAGGGACTTAAGAATTGGCTCATTCTTGCTTTGACTCTCAAAGGGGAAACATCTCTTGCAGTCAGACAGCAGCTCTTTTGTTTTCACACGTGCCCAGCCTGAAGAAGACCGATTGATGGTCGGAAACGTCGCGTTAGGCACGTGATTTTGTATTTGGCCATTTGATTTATTGTGTTTTTTTGATATTTTGATTTTGATAAATAAAAGTTTTTGATTTATTAGTATAAACAGTTTTTCTTTCCTCTTTTGGAAAGTATTTTTTAGTTTATTGTTATTTTGGATATAAAAAACATTTAAAAGTACAAAAAAAGACAAAAAGAAAAAAAGACAAAAAACATAAAATAATTAAAAATAAAGAAGATTTGATTTAGTTTATTGAAATAATTTGAGTTTTTGACTTGAAAACAATTTAGTTTGTGATAGTTTTTCCTTTCTCCTTTTGAGAAAGTGTTTTGAGTTAATTAAAAAAGACAAATAAAGACAGAAGACAGATTTGATTTACAGTTTTCTTTTAATAATTTCATTTAAAATATATACAACAAAAACCTACGACACAACATAAACAAAACAAACAACCATGATGGACGGGGCTGGACGGAGGAGATATGCAGGTGGGCAGCGCTTCCGTCAACAGCAGAGGTCCAGTTTAGTGTGGGACCCTCGAGGGTCGAAGGACCGTGCACTTCCTGTCTCCCTACGGAGATGGGTTCAAAAAAAAAAAAAAAATTTTAAAAAAAAATTTGGGGGGAAAAAGAAAAAAAAAAAAAAAAAAAAAAAAAATTTAAAAAAACAAAAAAAAGAAATAAAAAAAAAAAAAAAAACATAAAAAAAACAAAAAAAAGGGGTAAAAACAAAAAAAAAAAAAAAAATAAAAAAAAAAGGCGGAAAAAAAAAAGGGGAAAAAAAGTTTTTTTAGGAAAAAAGGGGGGTTTTTTTGGGTTTTTTTAAAACTTGGAGGGAACAAAAAAAAATTTTTTTAAACCCAACTAAAAATCCCAACCTAACCCACCCAAAAAAAAAACAAAAAAACAAAAAAAAAAATTTTTAAAAAATTTAAAAACTAAAAAAAAACAAACTTTTTTTTTAAATTTTTTAAAAAAAAAAAAAAAAAAATTTAAAAAAAAAAAAAAATTTTTCCTTTTTTAAAAATGCCCCCAAAAAAAAAAAAAAAAACCCAAAAAAGGAAAAAAAAAAAAAAAAAAAAAAAAAATTAACCCTAACCCTAGGCCCTAACCTTAACCCAACCCTAACCCTAACTCTGGGGGGATATAAAGCCAAACAGGCTAACTGAAAGCTAAGGAAAGCTAAACTAAGGCTAAATAAAGCGAAGAAAAGCTAAGCAAAGGATGAAGCTCAAGATGCAGCTCAAGAAAACAGCAAGAAGCTAAAGAAAGCATGAGAAAAAGCTAAAGAAGCTAAAGAAGCATAAGAAGAAGCTAAAGACAAGCAGGAAGAACATGTCCGGACAAGTCCGAGGATGAAAAATAGAAGCCAAGAAAGGCAGAAGAAAAAGTAATAGAAAAGACTTAGCTTAGTGCTGGGATAAGGAATAGCAATGGAAGGGTTAATTTGGATTTCTAATTGAATATAACATAGGATGTTTTAAAACTAAAATGAAAAAAGAGGTGGAGTTAGGAAACTATAAAAGGCTTAACCAGCCAACTCAAATCATTCAAGGGCAGCCACCAAGAGAGCAGACGCATTTAAAAGCTAAGAGAAGCAAGAAGCTAAAAGAAGCAAGCAAGAAGCTAACGAAGCACTAAAAGAAGCTAAGAGAAGCATAAGAAGACAAAGCTAAGAAAAGTGAAGATAAAGCTAAGAAAAGCAAAGAAATAGAAGGGTGCTGGGGCCTGAGGAAGGCACAAAACGCCAAACGCTGCCCCACAGCACCCCCAAAGAAAAAAGCAAGAAGCAAGAAGCTAAAGAGAAGCTCTACTAAGCTTAAACTAGCTTAAATGGAGAAAACTAAGGACAAAAAAAGTCTAAACTAAATGTAAACTAACTTAAACTAACTTAAGCTCTTTGTGGCTAATTTTTGAAACAATGGCAAGCTAGCCAAACTAAAAAACTCAATTCTAAAAGCTAAATTAAGCATTATTGAAGCTAATTGTGGCTAATTTTTAATCGGGACCACTATAGGTGGCGGCCGGGCCAAGTTGATGGACCGTGCACTTCCATCCTCTTCGAGGGTGGCTTCTAGATCTCAGACCTAACCCCAACCCTAACCCTAACCCAGAAAAGCAAAGAATAGAAGGGGTGCTGAGGCCTGAGGAAGGCACAAAAAACGCGAAACGCGTTGCCCCAGCACTTGCCAAAGAAAAAGCAAGAAGCAAGAAGCTAAAGAGAAGCTCTACTAAGCGCAAACTAGCTTAAATGGAGAAAAACTAAGGACAAAAAAGTCTAAACTAAATGTAAACTAACTTAAACTAACTTAAGCTCTTTGTGGCTTAATTTTTTGAAACAATGGCAAGCTAGCCAAACTAAAAAACTCAATTCTAAAAGCTAAATTAAGCATTATTGCTGAAGCTAATTGTGGCTAATTTTTAATCGGGACCACTATAGGGTGGTGATGTCAGCCATGCTTGATGGACCGTGGCACTTCATCCTCTTCGAGGGTGGCTTTAGATCTCAGACCCAACCAGCCAGTGCTCCAAAACTTGGATTCGGCAAATCGCCTGGATCCCCCAATTCCTATCTCCAACCCTAACTTAACCAACCTAACTTGGGCATGTTAACCCCACCCTAGGCCCTAACCTTAGCAACCTAACCCTAACTCTAAGGAGGGATATAGCCATAAACAGGCTAACTGAAAGCTAAGGAAAGGAAAGCTAAGCTAAGAGCTGAAAATAAGAAGAAAAAGCTAAGCAAAAGGATGACGACTCAAGATGCCAGCTCTCAAGAAAAAACAGCAAAAAGAAGCTAAAAAGAAAGCATACCGAAAAAGCTAAAAAGCTCAAGAAGCATGAGAAAGCTAAAAGACAAGCAGGGAAGAACATATCCGGACAAGTCGAGGATGAAAAAATAGAAGCCAAGAAAGGCAGAAGAAAAAAAGTAATAGAAAAAGACTTAGCTTATTGCTGGGATAAGGAATAACCATGGGAAGAGGGTTAATTTGGATTTCTAATTGAATATAACATAGGATGTTTTAAAAAGAAACTAAAATGAAAAAGAAGGTGGAATTAGGAAACTATAAAAAGCGAATTAGCCAACTCAAATCATTAGAAGGAGCATACAGCGAACCTACTTTATTTAATTTAATGTTTGACTCTTAAAAAATCTTAAAAACCTTAAAAAACATTAAAAACCCTTTAAAAAACCTTTAAAAAACATTAAAAACATTAAAAAACTTTAAAAACATTAAAAAAACATTTTATAGGTTGAGATTATAGGGTTTGAGGGTTAATTTATTAAGGGTTAAGTCTAATTTAGTATTTTTTATTTTATTTTTTTATTTTTTTTATTTTTTTTTTTTTATTTTATTAAAGGGCTAAAAGTATTAATAAATAATTAAAATCATTAATAAATAATTAAATTTTCATTTAAAATATATTCATTTATAAGGGAAGGTTAAAACAATGATTTTCTATTGCAATAGGCAAAGGCAGGCTGAGGGAACAAGTCTGGGCATGTTTTGATTGACAGGTGGGACATAGCGAAGTTTATAAGGGAGGGCTGAGAAGGAGAGCTCATTTCTGTTCTGAGCTTCGGAGGAGAGCATTACAGAGAGCAGCAGCAATAGTAATTCATTGTTTTTTTTTTTTTGTGCCACAGGCCTGAAGAAGACCCGATAGGGTCGAAACGTTGCCTTAGGCACACAAAACCAGTTTAATTTAAAAACACATTTAAAAACACTTATTTTTTTTCCAACTTTTTCTTTTTTGAGTTAACAAGTTTATTTAAACACTAAAAAACACAGTACACTTTTTGGTTTTTGTTTTTATTTTTTATTTTTTATTTTTTTACATTTTCAACAACAAATACATATAAATTCATTTCTTTCTAATAAATAGTACAGTAAACAAATTATTACTTATATAACAAAGGCTTACACCAGATAACAGAACACAAAATAGAGTGAGGAGGAAGTACAGAGGAGAGAAACAGAGAGAGAGGAGGAGGAGGAATAGAGAGATAGTGAGAAAAAAACACGCAAACAACCAAAATGTTTCGTGTTGATGATGGTGGACTGTGGTGTGCTATGGGGAGGCGCAACGCTCCCGGCCAGCGCAACCAGAGGTTCGGTGATTTGCTTCGCCAGGGATGGACCGTGCACCTCCTGTCCCTTTTCGGGACAGGCACGTAATCCTTTCCCTAACCCTAACCCCT